>JAULKK010295519.1:0-12963 GCA_032355705.1 Rubia peregrina
AGTATTCTCTATTTTATGAGCAAACACTTGAGAATAACTCATGTCTCTGTGGACGACCCCGACTTGCCACTTTCTACGTAATTGTAGTTAGCACGCAAATAGGGTTTAAAAGTAGTATCTTTGAGAGGACGTTGACAACCTCCCATATTTTAACTCATCTTCAATATCCTCAATTTCTATTTCTTTTTCCCCATTAACTATCATTGGAGCTATAAAATCAATTTTCATTTCATTCCCCTGAATACGATTTCCAGTTACGACATCAACCCGTAGTTTATCAGGTTTAATTTCAGCCGAAATTACAGTATTACCTTCCTGAGCGTCGATCTGATCATCTTCAGACTCCATACTCTATTTATCCTGGGCATCATTTTCCTCCTCCTTTAGTGAACTACTCACGATCCATTTCGCCCTTGCACTTCTCTATTCATCCGGTGACAGGACCACATTTCTCTTCGGCCCGACCCCGTCCTTTCTTCATCTTTTCCAATTTATACCGCTAGTATGTTTATTCTCCCGTACAAGAGAGAGAAAACCGCTAAAAATAAAATACATATTAAATATGTTTATTTATTAACAAATATTAAGCAAATTTATTTTTATTGTTTATGAATAAAATTAATATTTTTAATTTAAATCATGCATCGCATGGGTCTTATCTAGTTTAATTAAAATGAACTAATCCAACTTGTATCACCCCGAAGTTTATCCAAATGTGACATGAACTCTAATAAAATATTAACTGGCATGACCCGACCTGAAATAAACCCGAGCAAACTAAACAAAGTTATCTTAATCGAAAATAATCTGACCCGACCCAACCCAAGAAACATAAATGACACATTTCAACCCGACATGACAGTAACCTGAATCGACAATAACCCAACTTGACCCGAGGTACATTATAGATTTGTCAGCAACCCAATCTGATAGTAACCCTACCCGACCTGAACCGAGAATCATTACAGACCCGTCAGTAACCCGACTTGACACTAACCCAACCTGACCCGACCCAACAAACAGATTTCGACACATTTCAACCTAAGCAGATTTTGACCCAACCCGACAAACAGACTTCGATACGTTTTAGCTCGAATCCATTTCAATCCCATCTTGTTTTATCCCAACTCGAACCCCGAATATCCAAATTGACATGTTGAGGAAAAGAAAGGTAATCGCATCGGTTAAGCAAATTTATTTATAATGGATACTATAATTATATAGACAATTGTAGAGCAAATATTAAGGGAGTGTTTGAAGTAAATATATTATGTTTGGAGGGGATAAACTCATCTCTAATTTTGTGGCAAGGTTACATTTTACCTAAATCATAATCATAAACTCAAAGAACGGTGTGAAGAGACGTTATACAATTATGTGTTTAATTTTCATAAATTATGAAAACAAAATATCAGCTAACCGATCATATTCAAGTGTGAATTGAAAACTGATGAGTGGGAATTGAAAACCGATTGGCCACCACCACGTGATGTTGGAAAAAGGACCACCAAACGAATCAGAATCAAAACCGGAGGTGCATTATTGATTTCTTGGAATCCGAAATACACGTGAAAATTGTGTTTAAACTCACTCATGTTTATCCATAGCATATGGTCCACCCAACACCATTGGAATCGTACTATCATCATAGACCAAGTATTTTTCGGAAAATATTATAGACCAAGTATTTATTAGTTATTATTCGAGATAATGAATATGGTAAGAAGTAACAAAATCATATATAATTTTTTAAATTAATTTTAACGTGAAAAAAATTAACAAAATCATATGATTTTTTGTCAATGGTATATCTAACATACTTTTATCATATAGAAGTGAAATTAATTTCTTTATATCTACCCTAGTTCATCGTTTAGTATGAAGTATGAATTTCATAACATTTCCTCCACTTTACTCTGAATGAAAACATCATTAATGGTTAGGTATTTAATCTTAGGTATTTAATTTTTGCTATTACGATTAATTTTTTAAAAAACATTTCATTCCACAAATTTACAATAAATTATAATTTATAAGTTGAATGTTATGATATTTATTCTGAATTGTTTATCTTTTCAACTTTTATGGTATCTTAGCAGATTTATTATAATTCAATAAAAAATGATATTATTTTCAATTGAATTTAAGAATGCATATAGTTAGTGAAATAATATAAAATTTTAATTTCATATGAGAAAAACTAATTATATTTCATTAATGATGAGTACAACTAAAGTTAAATTAATAATCAAAACAATTTCATCGAGTATATAAATATATAATAGATGATATACGTTATATGAAAGTAAATCGAGTGAGAACAACTCGACTATAATATAAAGTAATATAAATTAAATAAGGTTTAGAAATCTAATGTGTAGAAGGACAAACATCTTCCATGTCTATATATTCCATTCTAATCACATATTTGTATATGCATCACCTCTATAATAATTACTGATTACCTCCCAGGTTTGTTTAATACAATAATAATAAATTTTAAAATACATCCAAAATACATCTCCATGTTTGTTGGTGCTCACACTTGTTCTCCATGTTTATTGGTGCTCACTTGTTTTGCATCGTTGTGGTATACTAGTTATTTGCATTGCGGACAAAATAGGATTCAATTTTAGTGATTTAGAGGATGAAGAGTAAGAAAAAAATACAGCGGTGGAAAAAAAGAATTATACCATCATAACCATGAATTATGCCACGCAAAGGTAAGAAAATAGGATTACACCATTGAATGAAAACAAGATTACACCATTCCATCAAAATACATAGATCATAAAATAGCGATCTCAATTTTACAAATATCAATTACAAATAACACAATAAAATCAACATTGATTAATTGGTTACACACGTAGATGGTTTTTGAAGAAACTCCGGCTCAGTTTAGCCTTGAGCCAAGTTTTTATTGGCTCTTATGAGCTAGAGCCTGCCACCGACGTTACAGGGAAACCACCCACCAATGAACCTGCAGTTCCACGTTCATAATTTTTGTTGCAGTTGTACGGTGATGAGTTCATAGCTCTGCAAATAAAATAACGTGAGTTTAGACATAGTAATAATTTAACTTAATCAAATCTACTGTCCACCGGAGATGCCCTGAAATCTACCACGGGATAACTTCAATGTTATGCCCTGAAATCTACCACGGGATAACTTCAATGTTAACTATTTAGTCGACTACTCTTTGTCTTAAAAAACTGTCAAAGGTTTAAAAAAAACCAAATAAAAATATATCTCGATTGGATGCGCATTAGCAACAAGCAAACAACCTTGGTAATCATTGCAGAAGCCAATATCATGAAACGCAGAAAGGAATACAAGAAATGAGAAATATTTACCTTTCCTTACGCTTCTCCAAAAACCTAGCCAAAGATGCCTTTCGAGCCTGTGGAACAGCTGCAGAAGTATATCAATTTTAAAAATCAAATTATGATTGTAATACCACTCATATTAGATGTTTCCAGCTATTTGGAAAGAAAGACCGATAAAACCTTGTCAAAATATTTACAGAATGACAGGAAATGAAATTACACAATTCAAGACAAGAAAACTAAATGCACACATATTTAGTAGGAAACTAAAGACAACTGCTTGTGCAAAGTTATTGATGCAGTTAAAAGCTGCTTCAAGGGTATTAATTTTCATGTTTCTTGAATAGCTAGGAGTTTAGTAACAACTAGCAAAAGTAGTACTATAATCACTAAAAAATAGTCAACCAAATACTAAAATTGTTGTGAATGTAGCATACAACAGATCAAGTTACTTAAGATTTGGGTAAAACATTCCGAAAAGAAATAACCAAAATTCTAAATATGATCCACCAAGACCATAGATTTTGCAATATGCAAAACACATCATACCTGATGGCATCATGGTATTGGCAGCAACAGGTCCAAGTGAAACCATACGGGCTTCAACCTTTGAAAGCATGCCAGCGGGTTTAGAGGCTTTTACGTCATCGCCATTGGGAGAAACGGGATGGGATGAAACGGATATAGGGCTTGAAAGGGCAGAGTTAGGTTGCATATTTATAGTTTGGTTAACGAAAGCAGCATCTCCAGCTGCAAATTTGGAGGGTGGTGAATGAACCGGAGATCTTGCCTGCGCAAGACAACTACTTCCGGCCAGAAACATAATAGCTTGAGCCTGATAAGGTATACAGCCATACATGAGGATTGCGAAAACTAATCACAACAGTAAATTACAGTCGATCAATCAATATGTGGGTACCTTCTCTGGAGTCATATCCTCAAAAACAATCACTGACCCTCCATAAAAGATAGTTAACTGAGTAGCGCTGTTGGAAGCTTTGGCACTGAACCTAGATGAAGGAAAACTAATAAGTTAATGTATCATTCATTATTTCCTTAATCCATTAAGACTATAAATCTTATTAACATATACCATGGTTCAGTTGTCCCGGCCAGAAAGGCATTTGAAGAGAGAGATGCAACAGATGCACCACCAACAAACGGTTGCTTCGAAGTAGAACCGCCGAAGAAGTACTGATCAGCAGCAGAAAAATGGGACATTAGGAAAGCGCTGTTGACATCTCGCAAATAAAGTACACATAACAAATTCTTAGATCTAAGCTTACTTCAGCAGGGTGACATTTCACAAATCCAAGAGCTGAGTGGTGATCAGACACATGTTTCGCAAGCTTCTCATCCTGGACGGACTTAAAGGGCTTAAAAGGAGGAACAGCAGACACCTTACTTGACAGCATCCATGGAGCCCCTGAAACTTAGACAAACCCTTTTCAAAAACCACTATCCTTATACAAGGAAAATAATTAAATTTCATTTTAAAGGCCTTTATATTGACGATATTTTCGAACTGATCTGAAATCTGTACAATACAACGCTGAACAGACCTTATAAGCAAAACTAAACATAATTCAGTAGAATTTCCTAACCAAGATCAGTAATTAAATTGAAAACCTACAATTCGCGCGAACTCACCAGAGGAGTCTTTGAAGCCTTCAACTGCTTCTTCTTTAACCACAACAACAGAATCCTTTCTAGAATTTAAGCCCATAAAGTCTCTCTCCATCAGAAATTCAAATTGAGAAAGCGAGGTAGATAAACAACAGAATCCCAGAAAATAAAACCCCTAGTCACGTATTCATGTAGAGTCAATAGGCAAACAGAGAGGCAAGAGGGAAGGAAGAGAGGGGAGAGAGAAACAATGAGCAGAGGAGGGAATTCTATAATACTAGCTTTTAAGGAAGCCGAGTACGTGTGTATGTGTGTATGTGTGTGCGTGTGAAGTGCGCTTAATAGTTAATACTCCCTCAGGTTCTCTAACATTGGCACACTTTCCTTTTTGGGATAATTTTTTAATATTGGCACACTTTCTTTTTTGGCAAATTCTAGATTGTTTTCATCCACTCATTTTGCTTTTTACCATTTCAATGAATTCTCAACCACTAATTCTACCTTCATAAATTCTTGTGCCAAAAGTAAACGTGCCAATGTTAAAGAACCAGAGGGAGTACATTTGTTCTAGTTCAAATTCGAGTACCTAGATAAATTACACAAGCGAACTTTGATCAGACAAAATAAAGGTACATTCAACTGGAAACAAGCATGCTCACCCATAAATCCAGATGGATAGGTCTTGTCAGTCCTGACCTTTCCATCTACCAGGATATGACGTTGCATCAAGATTGAAATGACTTCACGGTATGTTAGAGCATACTTTAACCTGTTACGGAGGATAAGGATGAGGGGCAAGCACTCCCTTGACTTGTGAGGCCCTGATGACGGCTTGGGTGCCTGCACAAAGAACATCCTAAGACTCAAATTTAACCTTACAACAAAACCTCAGCAATCATATCAAACACCCAAGCTAACAAATAGAAATGTAAAAAAAAAGACTTACGAAAGCTCCACCAAGCTTATCGAGCATCCAATGTTTTGGGGCATTGAGCCTCTTCAAGTGCTTCTTCAGACCACGAGCCTGCAATCCAACAAATAATTAGTACATTTTTACTTATAAATCGATTGTAATATAAAACTGCAGAGCACAAACAATCTTGAACGGGCTAAAATAAGTCAGTAGATAAACATTCATTGTCTAACATCCCGAGAGTCAATAGAAACCAAGAAATGTAAGACAGTTTAATTTAATCCACCAATCCGCTATCAATTGTCAATCCCAGTTTATAATTTTTTTTGTATGATCTAACAGACAGGAAAGATCTCTTAACCGCGAATACAATAGAGCAAATTATAACCTCACGTCGTAAAACTAAAAATCAAATTAGATATGCCCTGTTGTATGTAGCAGAAACATTCAATAACCAATTGCCCTTGACATCAAAACAAAGATAACATCCAGAAATGTTAAGCATAAGAATATAGCGCAAGATAATACCAAACCCCCTCTCTTTAGACAGAATTAAACCCAAAACTAACAGAAACAAAGAATGCAGGAGATAATAAAACATGGTTTACGAGCAAGACTAGATAGCAGAGATTACGAAGAAGGGTATTCACCATGTTTGAAGATCAGCGGCGTTTCTCTCCCGCGGCGGCACACAGCAGCTTTAGAGTGAGAAACTTAAACCCTAATCCTGACTTTCTTTTAATTTATAATAAGGAGAGTAGAGGCGTGTGCAACAAAGAGGGCCAATTTTGTAATTTGAATAACTGGAGTATAACCTAGTATTAAACTAAAGTAAAGTTAATGTTAAAATATAGGGATAGACTCCCTCTGGTGCTCTAATATTGGCTCCTTCTTATTTTAACAAATATTATATTATTTTCATTCAATCAATTTATTTTTCCCTTTTTCAATACAATCTCCACCACTAATTCTATTTTTTTAAAATATTGTGTCATTTTACAAGAGGCGAATATATAAAAACCAAAGAGAGTATAAAAATATAACCCTATATACTTGAGAAAGTGCAGATATAACCCTAAGATAATTTTAAGTGCAAAAATAACTCTAACTACTTTACATAAGAGCAAATATAAACCTATAGACTAAATTCCGGCATTAACTGGCTATTTCCGACTATTGACCAACCGAAAATGACCAAAACGCCCTTTCAACTAAACAAAAAAATTGAAAAAAAATCCCTAATTGTTCTACCACCCACTACTCCACCACCTTTGTCATCGCCGCCGCTCCGGCACTGATCAACACCACCTTCGCTCTAACTTGCTCTGTCTTTTGCCACCCATTAGCCTTCTGCCACCGCCGCTCTCTCACCCGCTTTGCCTTCCTTTACCCATCAGCCTTCCGCCACCACTGCTCTCACCCGCTCCGCCTGGATGATTTGTTCTCACCCGCTCTCACCCATCAGCCTTTCGCCTCTAAATTCCATGTTTAGATATTATAATTTTAGGTTGTCGAATTATACACCTCCACTAGACGGTTTGGGTGATTATGCTATTGAAATGCGTTAGTTGTTTAGGGTGATATGTGATTAATATATGCTATTGAAATACGTTAGTTGTTTAGGGTGATATGTGATTAATATGGAGTACGGTGGAATTCAAGTAAAGAGAAAGATTGTGTTGATATTGTTATGGAAACTTCCATTGAAATTTTGAGTTACATGGAATTTGATTGGGATAAACAATTTCAGTGCTTGTGATAAGTTTATTACTGGTTGTGAATGTGGTTACATGAATAGCCATTTGCTGAAGATTATATATATTCAAAGTACAGTAGTTAGTGACGATGGCGGAACTAGGGGGCGAGCTGGTGCGGCCGCCCCCCAAACCTCCGGTGACTAAGGGTAATTACACTGTTCCGCCCCTCCTAGCCCTGCCCCCGCCCTGCCCCTCCCAGCCTCGCCCCTCCTCAAATTTCTTTCTAGTTTCACCACTGGTTAGTGAGAATGGAAATTTCAAGGTCATTTGTCCGGATGTCATAGTCGAAAACTCTAATAATTATTAGCGGACCTCTGCTTTGTTAACCAAATGTACACATGTTAATTTCACACTCCCTCTATCTCAGATTAAAATGCACTTGTACTATTCATTTAGTCAAAATTGACTAATTTAAACTATAAAATTTGATTGATATAAGTAAGGATACTATCATGTGGCATGGTATTAGATTCGTTTTAATGTGTATTTTCATAATATTATTATTTTTATAATTTTTAATTGTATATAGTAAAAGATATTAATGGTCAAACATTTTTTGAGTTAACTGTCAACAGTCAAAGTTTGTAGTTTAAACTGGGGCAGAGAAAGTATTTGAAAGATCTGGCGTCATATTAGAAAGTTCTGATATCTGAATGATAATATATTTACTATGCGATTTTGGGCTCCTATATGAAAATTCACTGATGTTTTGATACTTTGTTTTCAGGTATATGTCTTTGGATTCTGAATCAGAATTGGATAGTTTGAGAAATTAATCAATGTCTATTTCAAAAAGGTTGTTTGACGAGCAACGAGAATATGATAGTACAATTTCCTTGACAAAAAGTTGGTTGCAGTCTATTTCTATTATGGTTCTGGTCTCAGTTCCGATGATATCTATTCAAAGAAAATGACCACATGGAGAATCTATTTTGCGGCGACGGCATATAAAGCGTGAGAGACACGAGAGTCACGAGTTAATCATCAACAATTATTTTAAGGGAGAAGATTCTAAATACATAGTTGAACGATTTCGTCGCCGTTTTCGAATGAATGTAAAATTGTTTAATCATATTCTACATGCAATTGGGAATTATGATCAATATTTTACCAAAAAGTTAATGCAATTAGCAGGCGGGGGATAAGTCCTTTACAGAAATGGTGGAAGCTTTGTGGATGCTTGCGTATGGTTGTGTTGCAGATGTTCTTGATGAATATGTTCAAATTGGTGAGAGTAACTTAATTGAAAGCCTTAAACATTTTTGTGATTTTTTTTATATTGGCACCCTTTCCCTTTTGGATGGTTTTTTTATATTGGCACTTTCCTTTTTTGGTAAATACTAGATTATTTTCATCCACACAATTTACTTTTTACTCTCCCCATACAATCTCCTCCACTCATTTTACTTTTCAAAAAAAAAGTGTGCACTTTCCTTGGTGCCAATATTAGGCAACCAGGGGGAGTACATATTTTTGAAGAAGAGTATATGAGGAGACTGAATGAAAGGGATGTTGAAAGGTTACTTAAAGAAGAGGAGGAACGTCGTTTTCCTGGAATGCTTAGAAGTCTTACATACATGCATTAGCAGTGGAAAAAATTATCCCGACTTGACATGGTACTCATACAAGTGGATTCAAGAAAACTCCAACTCTAATCCTTGAAGTCATGGCATCAAAAGAACTATGGATTTGACATGCTTTCTTTGGTATGGCAGGTACAAATAATGATATTAATGTTCTCAATGGTTCCTCGTTGTTTGATGATCTTGTCAATGGTATTGCACCGCCATGCCATTATGAGGTTAATTGAAAGCCTATTTTTGTGATGTTGTAATAAATATTTTTTGAAGAAGAGTATTTGAGGAGACCGAATGAAAGGGATGTTGAAAAGTTACTTAAAGAAGAGGAGGAACGTGATTTTCTTGGAATGCTTAGAAGTCTTGATTGTATGCATTAGCAGTGGAAAAATTGTCTCATGGCTTGGCATGGTACTCATACAAGTGGATTTAAGAAAATCCCAACTCTAATCCTTGAAGCCATGGCATCAAAATATATGTTGATTTGACATGCTTTCTTTGGTATGACAAGTACAAATAATGATATTAGGCTCTGTTTGGCAGAGCTTTTAATCTTCTGTGCTTATAAGCAAAGCAGTTTTTAGTGTTTGACAAAGTGTTAAAAATCAGCTTATTTTAAAAGCAGAAACTATTTTTTGGGGAAAAAGAAGAAGGTGTCTCTCTGTGCTTTCAAAATAAGCCAGTTTTGCTTATAAACACAGCTCTACCAAACAGAGCTTTAATGTTCTCAATAGGTCCCCATTGTTTGATGATCTTATCAATGGTATTGCACTGCCATACCGTTATGATGTTAATGACCATCAGTATGATATGAGATATTACCTATCTAATGGGATTTATCCGCCTTATGCAACTCTAATCCAATCAATATCATCGCCCAGGTTTGAAAAAGAGAAATTGTTTGCAAAATGTTAAGAAGGCATGAGAAAGGATGTAGAACGAGAATTTGGAGTGTTACAAAGTAGATGACACATTGTGAAAGGACCAGCACGCATATGGAATGTCAAGGATCTTGGTAAGATTATGGAAACATGTATCATACTGCATAATATGAATTGAAATTGAGAATCATGAAGGAATCAACCCTGAAGATTGGGTTCCTCATGTGGATGAAAAGATTGATGATTTGAATTTAGAGCACGACTATTCCATTATTGTCTCTAAAATGGCAAGCGACTTAAAAAAGTACAAAGCACAACCATCCGCAAAGACTTGAAGGATGATCTCATCAACCACTTGTGCGATGGACATGGTGCTGCATAAGTTTAATTAGTTTTCTTTATTAATGCTAGCATCTAAACTCTTAATTACTCTGTATGGCTGGTTAACTCATATTGAGTTTTGATCCTTCTTGTAGTTGATATTACAAGGATATACTTATTTCATCTCATCAAGAAAGGAAACACGTTTTTTGTTCTGATGTAATAATTTCATGTTATTGATATAAACTTGTCTAAAAGGTGGTACCTTTCTTGATGATGAAAACTTCTCATCTCATTATTTCATGTTACTGGTGTAATTATTACATGTTATTGACGTAAACTTCTCATCTCATCAGCCAAGTGAACTATTATTTTTGGTCATGTAGATATACTGCTGTGAAGAATCAAATATGCATTCTGGGATTGTAGTTTTCTTACTTGGGTGACTTATGAATGCCCAAGCAAGTAGCCAAGGCTGGACATAATTTGAGTGAAATGGTATTTTGGCACAGTCTTGTACTTGAGTTGGGGGAATACAAAAGCAATAGAGTGGTCATTTTTCTTTCTTTGTGCACCTGAATCGGCGGCGGATCTATTCATGGGCAAGGTAGGGCAATTGGCATACTTTTTTTTTCAAGAAATATATTTTTAATTTTTTAGTTAATTAATATACGAATTTTAATTTGTGCCCTAGTTTATTTTAAATTATAGACCTACTTTATTCTTCTAAAATTTTTTAAAAAAAATTAAGATTGCCTTTAAAGACAGAGTCATCAAAATAAATTTTGACCCACCAATTTTTTTTCTGAATCCGCCCCTGACCTGAATATTCTGAGCAAAATAGCCAAAGTTTAGGGCATTTTGAGGGTGTTGAGAATGAATATAATGGTTGCTCTGTCAATCTTGTAGGAAAGACATGGAGAACATGCAACAGTGAATATCCTAGTTCTTCATTTACTACCTGTAGCCATTGTTTTGCCTCTTGGTAAATGAAGTAATAGTACTGTTGATTGTTTTCATTTGGCAAGAGGTGTACTCGTGTAATGTGGAGAAAATTTGCAATACTAACACATACACACGAAAGAAGATTAATTTTTTTTTGCTTTGAGTTAATACACACACGCAGTACTCCCACTGCCAAACTTGAATGCTAACTTCCTGCTAATTTTTTTAAGGGTTTTGAATGATTACTTCCTGCTAACTTCCTATGAAGCAGCATGATGTAATACATTCTAAGCATAAATCACAATGAGACTGCATAATAAACTGGAGTTTAACATAAAAGGAAAAAAGATACATGTTGCATAATCGAGTTCCAAGTTCTTCTCAAAGGAAAAATGAATTCGTCTTTATCACTAACTATTGTCTTTATATCTAATGCAAATCTAAAGTAAAAACTACCTTATTTCATAAGTATCCTGAAACTCAAAACTCAAAACTGAACAGTTAAAATATAGAAGCATCATAGGCTGATATCATCATTGGAAGATACATCTCCAAAAAATCCACCCTTCTCTCATTCCTTTAATATCCGTGACTGCAATATTTCATATTTCTTGCGCACACTTAGACTAAGGTTGGAAAGATCTTTCTCCAATATGCGTTCCTGTTATTTTCGATTCTGACCTTTCTGTTTCATCACTTGGTTGCTCCTGTTGAGTTTAATCTCTGCGTTAAACATTTTCCCCCTCAACTCATACTCTTTCTTTCTTGAGATCTAGCTCTTCTAGATTCAAATCAAATTTCCTTTCAAGAGAGGTTTGAAGATTAACTAATGCCTCAACCATCCCCTTTTCAGCAACTGCCTTTTTCTTCTAATCTTTTACACCTTTTCTCCCAATGCTTGGACGCGCAACTCCTTCATTGTTTGTGTTGTCTAATTCATCATTGCTTGTTTCAGGTGAAACATTTTCAGCTAAAACTGTAAATTAAATCGTAAAGTACCCTTTCAGTGACTATTTCTACTACATAAAAGTCTAGAATTTAAAAGGTAACAAGATGGACTAATTGAAGCCAGAACATCACACTCTCCACTTTCCTAAGCATAAAAATAACCTCCAGGATTTCTTTTTCAGCATGATTCAATTATGGTTAATCAACCAGAAGCATTCATATTTAAGCAAAGCATAAGGTGGTGCTCAGAAACCTAGAATGGAAATTGGGTTATATATTATATAGAAGTAAATCACAAGGTAGTGATCAGAAACCTGGAATGGAAATTGTGTCGGACTGTGTTTGATTTGATGTTGGTGTATTTTCATTAGAGATAACAGCTACACATTTCCGCTTCTTGACTCCATCTTGCTTAGTTAGATGTTGCGTACACCATTTTACATTTTGTCTACAAATCTCCCAACATTCTTCATGCTTGAATGGTTGAGTGTTGTTGGTGTCCTGGAATGTTCGCAGTGCCTCTTTTCAACACATGAAACAAAGGAAAAAACACCAACTATAATTGTATGAACTTCGTAAATTACAAATAGAAAAAACACCAACTATAATTGTATGAACTTCGTAAATTACAAATAGAAAAAACACCAACTATAATTGTATGAACTT
>JAULKK010295530.1:0-12962 GCA_032355705.1 Rubia peregrina
AATTCGTATCCTTTTATTTTATTTCTACAACAGTTAAAACCATAAATGAGCCGAACTAAACTCAAACAACCACTATTTCAAATTCAACTCGTTAAAAATATCTCGAGTTCCAACTCGACTCAAACTCATGACAAACCTGCATTCGAGCTCGTACAGTATTCGAGCATTGATCGAGATTGCACAACATTCGAGCTCGAAAAACATTCGAGTTCAAGCTTGTACAACATTCGAGCTCGAGCTCGTATATTATTCGAGCTCATACAACATTCGAGTATTATTCGAGCTCATACAACATTCGAAATCGAGCTTAAGCTCGTACAACATTCAAACTTGAGATTGAGCTAATACAGCATTCGAGCGCGTACACCATTCAAGCTCGTACAGTGTTCGAGCATTGATCGAGCTCGTACAACGTTCGAGCTTGAGATTGAGGTCGTACAGCATTCCGGCTTGTACAACATTCAAGCTCGTACAGTATTCGAGCATTGATCGAGCTCGTACAACATTCGAAATCGATCTCGAGCTCGTACAACATTCGAGCTTGAGATTGAGCTCGTACAGCATTCGAGCTCGTACAGTATTCGAGCTCGAACCCAACTAAAATATTGTTCATTAATTTCGTCGAGTTTATAGAGCCAACATATTATACATATTTCATTTTTATTAAATATAATATAAATAATATAATATATTTATTCATGGCTTGATTTTGAGCTCGAACTAATTTAATTTCACTCGAGCTCGAGGTGAATCGTGATTTTACAGGTTCAATCGAATCGAACCGAGTTCAAAATATTTTAAATGATTTGAACTCGAACAAACTCGTTTACGGTCGTAGGAATTTGATGAAAATTGGAAAATGTAACTATAAAAATAGTCAGAAAAGAGTTTAAAAAATCATGCTTGAGTGGAGTCTATTACACTAAATAATATATTCATCAAAAGATGGGAAGTGATAGAGTATTAATTGGGTACCCATAATTATCCAATTTTAAATGAGTATATGGGAAAATTGGGATCTCAATCCCATTTCTCTTTGTAACCCAATACTATAAAACCCATTTGATCATAATCCCAAACTAGAAAACAATGGAAATTTTCCATTCCATTAGATTGTATTTAATGGGTCCCAATGGTTATTGGGATTAATTGACCTCTCTAAGGAATTTACATTTACATGCTTACAAGTATATACACAATGTGTACATATTTATATTTATATGCACGCATACTATCACTGGATATACATGCTTATGCATGAGTATAGTTTCATTTGTCTAATGTGTATGTTTTTTCTGGTTGTTAGTGATTTATAATCGCAAGGGTCCATATTTTGCATCACAATGAGTACCAAAAAATAAACAAGCGATGTCACACAATACTAATCGGGCTATAGATCGTTATAACCTACTAGTGTGTGACATCATTCCTAAAATAAATTTAGGCATTGATGTGGACCAAAAATGCATGAGACGTTGCATATTATCCATTCGATTGGTGCGATATTGACTTGTGGCCGACGTCGGTCAGAAGCATGGGAATTGTGTTACATTTTTCCTTCTCATTTCAACTTATTAATTTGTGGTTTGAACCATTTGACCTGATGATTTTACAGAGTCTAAGAGAAAAAAATAGTGAGGTTTCAAGAGAAAACAAGATTTGCCACACCATGAGTTGAGGAGGTTACGCACTAGTTACAAGAATAATAAAGAAGGAAATGTTCGAGGCTACACTGTTTGAAAACATGAGCACGGAATGACGGACGAGGAAGCGAAGAATTCGACAGAATATGCCACACCCAATGAGGTTCCCCGATTCAAAAATGGTTAAAAGGATATAACGGCCTTGGCAAGAAGGAGGGTAAGTTCCACGCCAAAGATGCGGGGTTGGTTTTGCAACAAATTGTACATTTTTTGACTTTTCAGTTGATATATTATGCGTGCTTTTGTTCAAGTATAATTTTGAGTAAATTATATTTATTATTTGTAATTTATAGGAGGATTTAAAATGAAAATAATAGTTTGGCGAGTTCATCAAGGTTGGAAAAAAGGACATACTGGGAGTTGCGCTTGACAAGAAAGAACATTCGGTTCAGGTCTGGGGTATCGGTACTCTTTCTACTCATAGGGGCATGTTTATGAAACCTCGACCACCTAATATTGGCATTGCGTCAAGTATTCAACAAAGAGAGATCGATGCTTTGAAATCCACATTAGGCCAACTAGTGGCTTATGTCTCGCAAGATCGAATGGGAGGAAAATGCCACATGAGTTGGAGATAATCTTTGCAAGTAAGAAACCAACAACCTTAACTCCTCCTCGCTCTTCTTCTTTGACAACCTCAACACATGACCACCCAGAGTGTGATAGTAGACCCGTCCAACAGTTTAGAACTTTGACAACAACTCTTCCCTTTGATTGATTAATATCGGAGTTAGTGGAGGCCAACTAACGCAACATGAAGGTAATAATATATACTATATTATACTATTCATATCACAAAGTAAATTATACTTTTTTAAAATTAGTGATTCTTCTTGTGTATGATAATTCCTTGTGCACACTACTTGCCGAACGTGTTAATGGGGAGAACCATGTTGTGGCGGAAGGTAAAGTATACACATCTATACGAGTGCATCATCATAATCCAGTCGCGAAGGAGAATGTGGTGGTCAATGTCACAAAGAGCCTCAAAGATGGTATAATTATTCCAATCCCAGAATCTGAGCTGAGTACGGTGGACGAGGTGTTGGGAATGTTTATTGAATGACCCCTTCATTTGATCATTGTGCTGGACAACAAGCCTACTAAGAAGGTGACATGATAATTATGTGGTATTACTTATAAGTAAATACAATTTTTGTGTACATAACTTTTCTGGTTGATTTTTGTGTAAATAACAAAATTGGTTAGTACATGTAGGGATCCAAAACCTACAAAGTCTCGTGTCTCTAGAATGAAGCCACCATCATTCAATCCCTAGAAGGATGGTTCCCTAAAGAACATCCACAGGGTCGTGACGGCTCACCCTCCATCATCTTTGTCCAAAATTCCTGTGGAAGAAGTAGGTATTTTTGGGTACAAGGTAAATTCAATCATCCAGAAGGAGGATTTGGAGGACTTGTTCCGTTTCAATCATGTCCCCCGCCAGTGATGAAACTACATTGCATTTAAGTATTAATTAATCACCAAAATATCATTCATCAATATAATTATTGAATTTTGCTTCAATCTATCCAAAGTAACCATGTTTATAGGGCCTTGCATGTAAAATCCATTTCCAAAATGAAAGGGTGGACAAGGGTTCTTTTCCTAGTAAATATCTAACATGAACATATTGTGATGGAAGAGCATTTGGCCTACTTGAGCTTCCGGTTGATTCTAAAAATCAATTTGATATATATCGCACCTTATTAAGAGAGGTGAGTCAACTATATTAACTGTCTTACTCTTGTAATAAATTAAAGATAGTTTCATTTTTGTAGAAAACATTGGATGGTGGCCATTATCGTTCTTCCTTCAAGCACGGTGTTCTGGTTTGATCCATTACATCAAATGCCTTCGGAAACAATTTCATCAGCAATTTCAAAGGTAAGGATGGATCCCATAATTAGCAACCACGGAGGATTCTATTGGAAGTCCCTAGAGGTTTGAATTTACTTGAAAATTTTAGTTTGAAATAAGTATTACTATAAGTACGTAACAATGGGTTTGTGAACAATTTGTATGTAAGAATAGCAAAAAAAGTGGTCATGTGGCAAAGTGGTTACTATTGCATGCACTTTATGTAGGATTTGGTCTCGCATGTGAAGGAGAATCAATTTGTGAGGGAGAATCAATTTGATCTACTCTCACCTATTGTTTCATCAATAATATCACAACTTTTGTCAACCTTTTTATTGATTATGAGATTACTCCATGTTGTAGTCTTTTCCCAAGGACAAATCATCGTACCCCAACAAACTTTGAGAGGATGTATGTGAGAGTTGGTCGCTATTTATGATGGTAAATAATTTGAAGCATTTACTTAACCCATCTACCATATGAGGAAGTAGGATTAGGTTGATTTTTTTGTGCAAGCGTCATTCTCTAAAATTCCCATTGATACTTTTCAAGGTAGTTTTTGACACCTTGGTATAGAGCTCTAGTTAGCTATGGAGTATCAATGGTATAATTCATTTTTGTGAGAATTTTGATGACATACTTTGTGTATTGAAGGTGTAATTTTTTTTACTTCTTGTCTGTATACCTTATGCGTGGTGCAGTTACATGCAATCTGAAGGGCGTTCGACGTTGGGTATACATTTTAGTAAATTTCTATTCCATTTTTTTACATAAGGGCTGATGTCGTACTCGTATAATTTACCATTCACCAGATAAACAATTAGCGACATCGATAAATGTTCGCAATGATTTACCGATGGTGGCCTGAATGAAGCGACGCCTCTTAATCAAAATGATGCAATATGCGACATCACAAGATCCTCGTAGAAAACATAAATTTAACCCCAGTTGAACCTATACGTTCGACCTCCGTCCTTTAAAACGACGTTGTTTTCATTGAAATGCCACATCATCTTTTATCCGGTGTCGACAACAGCGTTGTCGAACCAGCCGAGTCACACCTTCTTTTGCACACTGACTATGAATTCGTTCCACTTGACATCGTTCACTGGTCGGCTAGGGGTTCACAAAATGATATTCACTCATTTATTTTGCCTAAAAACTGGGGTAATAAATATTATATTCCACGGTTCAAAATCGCAGTTACAAATCATATTATGCAATGTCTGTAATATATATATATATGCTTTCAGCTATTCTCATGAACGATATTGCACCATTTCTTAACGAAATCACCATGCCCGATATTGCACCATTTCTTAGCAAAATCGTCAACTCGGCAGTCAGTTTGACACATTTCCATTTATGCCCCATGCTACGGTCTTAGTATTTCCTACGTCATTCAAGAGCATGGCACAGGCGTTGCATTTTAGCCCTGTCAGAAAAAATATGTTAAATTAATTATAAATTTATAAATCAAAATTTTGGAATAACCAAAAATCATAATAAATTTCATACCCGATCGTGTGAAAGGAGTGGCGGTGGCAAGATGCCCTGATGTGGAGGTCGATGGAGTAGCCTCAGGCCCAGGAATGACAGGCACATCAAGATTTACCTTAGGAACTTTCAATCAATCCATGTCCCCGCCTCCCAATGCTAGTGCTTCTGGCTGAAGTAGTTCCCATAGTATTACTTTGGATGGATCTTCTCCTTAGATCGGATGGGAAACTTCTGTTTCTATAGAAGGGCGGTGATGATGTTGTCATAGGTCAGGGTCCAACTCTTTGGGGTGAGGTTCACCGTGTGCATCTCCTGGATGATGGTGTAACAGGAGTCGACTACCTTCTTCTCTGCAATGTGGTAGTAGAGGATGACCCCATTGATTGTGCACTCTGGGAGGTGTCCGGCAGGGATCAGTATCTAGATAATGACATTATACATCATTCTCTTCTCAAGGTCGTTGCCCACTTCAATATTGAAGTACTACTCCACCATGCGATTGGGGTCAAGCGCTCAGACGGGTCATCCTTGTTGGCGCTCAGAGGCCACGACCCCTAGAAGTACAATTATAGCGGCTCAAGTGCCGGCTCATCCTCTCCACCAATGGTGAACCCAAAGGACTCGTTGATCAAGGCATTCATCATAATTATATTCACCTCATTCACTCTTATTTGGTGGTTGTTGAGGGTGAGCCGAGTGAAATTAGAGTACAACTCTTTGACCTCTGTGTCATATATGAGCTTCTTAAGGAAAATCAAACCCTCAATTCCCGAAGGTTTCGATGAAAACATCTAAGTGGATATGCTCCACATTCTTTGCCTTCATCGCCCTCACCTCATACATCCCCATTTTGCTGATCATTGTGAAACGCTTCTTGTTATCCTCTTTGAAAGTTGGCAATAAAGGGGCGTCTATGGTATTCATCTTTTTAGAGTGAGAGGGGCTTGCTCCTATGCTCTTTCCCATGGCCCTCTTTGCAATCAGATTAAGTGGAGACATATGATAAACACGAAAATAGAGAACACTTATTACAAGAGTCCAGAACTTCACTATAATTAAGGGTTTGACCAAATTTGCATGAATCTCGCAGACATGTCGGCTAGACTGATATGCCCGATACAAAGTCTAACAATCAACTGCATGAATGTGTGATGTCGCACGATCTATTGACTTGGCAAAATATTTGTGCGACACATACACAAAATGTCAAAAACCCTATAACATCAAACAAAATCAGTACAACTGTTAGAACAAGTGCTATTCCAGTACGAAGTAGCACATATTGGTCACAAAAATCTCCTAACATTGCCCCAAGCTCTAAATTTCAAAATGAAAACCTAAAAAAAATTATATAAACCTAAAACGTAATAAAACAACTAAATCAAACACCTCATTCATTGTCATTGAAATAAAAGCATCATATCAGCAACAAAATAAGTCACTCAAAGTATACAAACTAGTGAAAAAAAGTTGTCCAAAAGTGTTACCTAGTGTAGGTTTTCCTCCTCTTCTCCTTTGAAAAGAATCCGACAAAGGAAAATGTTGAATAGGAATTGAACGACGTTTTGAGGCTATATATATTTGATGGTGGTTTGGGATTGTGATTTAACAGTTTTCTAACCATTTTTTTCATAAGGGAAGCCTTGGGGTGCGACGTCGTGGTTGGGAATACGAGTGGGTTGAGAGTGGACTGTTTATATACTCAGCAGCAAATGGTGTCGTTTAAACCCCATGTACGATGTCGCACGGCCTTTTGCATTAGAAGACATATACAAATAATGCAATGCAACGTCATTGTTCATACATCCTTGTCCATACGTTTGACTTGGGCCCAAAAATATTATATTCGGGTTTGGACCAGAGTGACTTGAATTGAAACTTGCTGATGTTGCAAACATAATCGACAAAGCCGATGGATGATGGACATATTAGCGAGTTAGAACTTCAAAAAACTTGATCGAATAGGAAAATTGCCCCAATCGTCAATTTTTTTAAGCATGGTCAGTAGTGAGTTGAAACCACATGAGCCGATGTCGTATATACTTGTCTTCTTTACTAACAATAGTCCGACATGCAAGTAATGTCTCATAAGGGCTAGTGGGCTATCAACCCAAAAATAATTAAAGGCAAGCCCAAGTGCTAGGCACAAATTAATTATTATTGAAATAGTTTTTCATGGTACAATAGATAAGAAAATAATTGGAATAACAATTTTTTATATGGCTACATTTGGTCTTTAAAAATATTCATAATTGAATGAGTAATGGTCAGATCCTTACTCATGTGGCTTGGTTGACTTATTGTGGGTTTAAAAGGAAAACCCTACTTAATTGCTAGAACTGAATTTTTTGGACGCGAATGACAATGGCTATGATTGGCCTTCAACAATCTTAACCGTTGAATGGTTTATTGTCAAACCCTCAATCAAGTAATATATTTTACTATTCATGTGCTTAAATGAAAAATATATGCAATTTCCAGAGCTGATATCTTTTTGCCTCGAATGAGATCGGATATGTCTGGCCTTCTACAATCGTAACCGTCAATAGGATAATGTTCGAACCCTTACCTGGGTAATAGGGTTGGCTATTCGTGGAATTAAAATGAAAACCCTATGTAATTGCTAGAATTGATATCTTTTGGCTTCGAATGATATCAGTTAAGACTGGCCTTCAATAATCTTAGCCTTCAAACGGGTAATTGTCAAAACTTACTCGTGTAATAGGGTTGACTATTTTTGTGGTTAAAATGAAATCCATGTGTAATAAACAGAGCTGGTGTCTTTTAGCCTCAAATGAAATCAACTATCTCTGGTCTTCAACAATCTTAACCATCGATAGGATAATGTTGAAACCCTTACTGGTGTAATAGGGTTGACTATTCGTGAGTTTAAAATGAAGCCCTATGTAATTGTTAGAGCTGATATCTTTTGGCCTCGAATGACATCGGCTATGACTGGCCTTCATCAATCTTAATCATCAAACTTGTAATTGTCAAAACCTCCCTCATGTAATAGGGTTAACTATTCATGTGCTTAAAATGTAAGCAATATGTACTTGCCAGAGCTAGTACCTTTTGGTCTTGAATAAGATCAGTTATGTATGGCCTTCAACGATATTAACCATCAATAGGATAATGTTAAAACTATTACTTGTGTAATAGGGTTGACTATTCGTGTCCTTAAAATGAAAACACTATGTAATGGCAAGAACTGATATCTTTTGGCCTCGAATGACTAGCCTTCAACAATCTAACTGTCATACGAGTAATTTTCAATTCCTCACTTGTGTAATAGGGTTGAACATTCATGTGCATAAATTGAAACCCCTATGTAATTCTAGAGATGGTAACTTTTGGCCTCAAATGACATCAACTATGTTCGGCCTTCAACAATATTAACCGTCGAAAGAGCAATGCTAAAATCCTTTAGTTAGCTTAAAATGGAAACCCTATGTAACTATAGAACAGATTTTTTTGCCTCAAAATATATTAAGAAAAACTAATGCAAACCCTAGCATGTGACATTGCATGAGCCCCCCTCACTTACCGACTGTAGGCCAAACTGTTGGTAACGTCGTACATTAATGTGGAATGGGCCATTTGGTCCATAAACATGCCCATTATATGTCTTTGAACCAGTGACATTACCGACATCACAACGTACATATTGCAACCCGAGTTGTGGTGGATACTTATACAATTCGTACATTCATATGAGATGGGATATTGGGTCGATTTTGACCCCATGATGAGACCTAAAATACTAGTGATTGACGTGTCGCACACCCTTTGTAACGTCGAAACACTGCCAGGAGAATACCTTTGTGCGCCATAGAAAAAATCCCAAAAGACTATCAAAAATAGCGCCCTCCCCCTACAAAGACCCAAATTTCACCATCTCCATTTCCTTTCTCCTCCAATATATTAAGCACTAAAAACACCCAAACTCACCACCACCGTAGAAGCCAAATGGAGAAACAAAGGGAAAAGGAAGAGGTCCTCTTGGGAGGGGATTCCATGAATAAAAAATGTGGTAATTAAGGTTCCATCTTTCTAACTTGACATGATCATATTTTCAATGGTGCATCCATTATGATTGATTCTTGAACGATTGTTTAATATTTCTACGTGTCATATTTTTCATTTATTTTCTTTTACATTGTTGACTATTCATGTAGGGTTGTTTGGTTATATTGAAGATATAATTTATTTTTTTCAAGTGTAATATGTGTATCACATGTGGATGTTTTATAATGGTGGTTATTTGGGATGTCGGCCACCTATGACTATGGACACCATTGTCGGTAGTGTTGTCGACTCATAACTATGTACCTTGATTTTTTCCTAACAAAGCCGAGGTAAATTTTTTTTACCTTGGTTATGAACCGAGGTAGAAAGTATACTTTTTACTATGCTTACATTTACCTCATAATTTTAAAGGTTGAAAATAGAGGTAAAAACTCCAGCAGAATCGAGGTAAAAGGTGTTGTTTCTTGTATTGGCAACAAATAGTTTCTGAATATCAACTTTTTATTTGTTGTTGTTACACGTAGATAAACATATTAATGATCAAACATGTTTCTTAAACAGTATGATAATGAATACTGTGCCATTTAGACAAAGACGGAGGGAGTATTTTTTTTCTTACTCTCACTTAATGATCTTTGTTTATATTCTTTGTTTAAACAAGAAAAAAAATCTTTGGTGCACCATTTATGATATAGCAGCGGTACAAAGTGACAAAAATAGGAGTTTTGATTTTTTTTTTATGTTTATAATAAAATTTTATGTATTTAAATTATACGTCTACTTTATTTTATAATTGTATATTCTCATAATTATTGTAATTAATCGTAATCTATTATTATTTGCACCAATTTTTAAATAAATCGACATAACAATTACTGATTTCATTTCTCAATTTCAACGATTAATTATACCAATAAAAAATTGAATGGTTAATATTGATTTTTTATAGATCGCCCCTATCCAAATTGAATGATTTTATTTATTTTTTAGATTCAAATTGAATAGGTTTATGTTACAGTTATTAAGCAGAATGAAATGCGTTTATAAACATTAACAGAAGTTGCAAGATGTTTCGAGTTTTGGATAATATGTAATAAAACCTCTTTCCTAACAAAAATGATTCAATCATTTTTCGTCTCTCCCAACAAAAATGACATACTTTCAAAACACCTAAAATATCAAAAAATAGGTTGTTAAATTATTACAATATCATCTTTAACTTTAACAACTTTGAAATTGGACCCACACCCTTCTCAAAATATTCATACTTTTTTAATAGTTATTCTCTGCCACATCAACTTGCATAATAGAGCAAGTCAAAGTAAATGTACCATTTTTTTGGACGAAGGTAGTAGTTACTATTCGAATTTTCGGTGATTATTTCTAGAGTAATTGTGAAATCAAACTATTAGCTATTAATAACGTCGTTGTTACTCCCTCCATTCCAGAAATGTGCCACGTGTCAAGTCTTGTGAAATATGTTCATCAACCCCTCCTACGGACACTTGTCCTCGTTTACAAGATAATTATGTCAAATAGGTGAATGCCATGGGTTATTAAGGAGGCCATGACATAAATCATACATGAATGGAAAATACCAATCATACACAAATATTCATAGGACATAAAAGAATAGGGCAATCTAAAATCTCCCAAAATCATAATCAAATAATGAATACAAATACTAAATTTAGATGATAACTACTATGGAGACATTAAATCCAAAGAAATTATTGGATTTAATACCACATGGCTGGAACTAGAGAAATAAATAAAGAGAGAAGAGAGTCTCCACTCTTCCTACCTACTGGAATAGAATTACAATAATGACTAAGCTTAAAAACTAGAAGACTAAGGTTAGCATATACAGTAGGTGATTTTTGGGCCATACTAAACTTAAAAACTAGAAAACTAAGGTTAGCATATACAGTAGGTGATTTTTGGGCCATAAAAGGCCCAAAAGGGGCAAAAACCCTTGCAGCCACGCATGCCATGCTGGCATGCCTTGTGCAATAGTGCTCATGTTGGCTGGCACGACCTATGCAAAAGGGTATGGGCGAGGACTAAAGGGGCATTCTTCACTTTTTTTATGGTACGAGCCATGCCAAAATGCATGGCCCATTGTTTGGAGCATCATTCATTGGCTTCTTATGGCATGGGTTGTGCTAAAGTGCACGGCCCGACTTCTGGCCTTCTGTTTTCTTCATTCCGTGAGCTTGGGCCTTGCTGGTTTGCACGACACTCATCCTTGGCCTCTTTCCAATGTCACGAGCTACGACACAGGCCATAGAAATTTACACAGCCCGTGTCATTCTTTGAGGTTTTCTAAACTTGCTCATTTCTTCACAAGAACTATCTACTACCACATATTAACTCGTGGCCTATGATCTTATACCATCCTTGCAAATGGCCTTTAAAATCTACTATCATCCTTTCGAATGGCCGTCTAAAATAAGTTTGAAGTTCTTACGAGCGATCTACAAATAAAGCTCACAAAAACAACTGATCTAGATGCTCTTATGGACAGAAATCCATTAGACCTAAAATAGGATACAAAATGAAGGATTTAGATACGACAAACGAAAATGGTCATCTGAACCCCTTACTATGTAAACCTACCTAAATATATCAATGCACAAACCAAAAGACAATAAAAGAGATCTTAAATTCTTTGGAAAATAAATGTATTTGACGTCTTATCAAATCCCCCACACTTAAACCTTTACTCGTCCTTAAGTAAAGAAGAGCAAGCAAAGATGTAAGCGTACAATGGCATACAAAGGTTTTCTCAAAACACCCAAAATGTTATTCATAGACTACCCAGCCCCTAAACATAAGAATCTATCACACTCTCACATCCCAAAAACTAAGATAATTTTTAAAAAACAACATATGAGATTCAAAATTTATATGTGTAAAACTAGCTTACTCTACCAAAGAAGCTACCAAATAAACAAACCAAGAGAATCGTAGAATAAGTTTAATTTCTCTCATTTTCTCTCTTGCATAGGAGCCCTCTCAGGTTTTTATCTTAGACTCACCAACTTTTTTATTCAAACCTCACTTCCTACGCCATTTGGCCTCTCATATTTTCATAGGTTTTTCAACCTATTCGCGCCTTCCTATTTTTGCCTAAGTCTCCCTTTCAAGTTTTCAACTTAGCCAGTATATATTTTTTTAAATTTAATTTTTTTGTATAGTACAAATGGCCCAAGTAGGCTTCATACTACATGAAAAGTAAGATAAAACAAACAGCACAAAGAAATATTGCTAGAAATTTCTAAGTGCCTAACTACTCCCTCCCCCTTACTTAAACTATTCATTGTCCCCAATTCATTATACCAATATTAACAATCGAAAGTGGAGTAGGGAGAGTAGTAAGTACCTATTCTTGGAATCCCTAAGGGCCGAATATCATGTGCCTCGCCTCGCGCTTTATACTTCTTTCTTCCTGCCTCAACTCTTGCCTTTCATGGGGAATGAGGTCGCGGAAGCCCTCTAGATTGGAGGTGTGCATCCTCTCCATCAATTATTCCATTTCCTCTTCATGCATCTCTGTCATCTCGTCCACAATGGTGAACTCTTTCCTCACCACTCGCTCAACGGTATCAAGCCTAGCTCCCCAAGTCCTCACATTCCCATCCATAGAATCAAGTCTCATCCCAAACTCCTCCATTTGCAATCGCATCCCACCTACCACATGACTCACTTTTTGCACTAGTTGGGTTGAACTCATGAGTTGTTACCCAAATGTGCAAAATTGATCAAAGAAGTCTACCGGTAGGTTGGTTCGGGTAGGTTGCACTCTACGATTGTTTTCACTTTCTTGTTCAGTGTCCACATCTGGGAGGTCGTCGTCGTACCTCTCAA
>JAULKK010295540.1:0-12962 GCA_032355705.1 Rubia peregrina
GAGAAGTCAAATAAAAAAATGGCAAAACAAAAATGCAAATCACCATGACACAATCTTGACCTAACGACTCGGGCTTGAACAGGTGAAAGGAGGGATCTCGAATCAAAACAATGATTACTTGTACACTTTTTTTTGTAAATTACAGTGTGGCCCCAAATTTTACAAACACATCCTACAACCTTTCTTTTCGCATCCAGTTGAGACCTTAGTTGAAATCATACTTCATGTTGTGTACGGTCAATCCGTGAATGTTAATTACATTTCGTAGGCCATCTACATTTGTTATTGCAATTAGGTTCAACTTATGTACGATTGGGTAAAGGCATTCTCCATCGCTCTGAATTACACAAATTTTCATATTCTTTCCTAGTAATGAAAATAAAAAATAAAATATTTTTGTTGATGCAATGTGGATAATCACTAGTATATGTTCTAAAGTAAATTATAGTTGGTTACTTAATGGTAACAAAGTGAAATCAGAATGACTCCTGGATTTGTTTGTGCCCCAACCCCTCCTAAATCTTCAGGTTTGGACTTGGATAGTACATTGGGGATGTATTGAGTACCCTCCCATCTACAAGATTATAATTTCAAGTTACGACTAAACTTTTTATTTTATTTTTCCACTTAGTCCCTCCAAGAAACTGGGAGGCATCGAATCACAAAATTGGAAACACCAAAATGCAATTCACCAAGAGGCAATTGTGATTTGCCTATTTGGGCCTAAACGGGTGAAATGAGAGGCTCTGAATAAAACAATGGTTACTTCTACACAGTTTTTGTAAATTACACCGTAGCCCCCAAATTCAACAAACACACCCTTCTACACATTAATTAATGAACAGCCTCTGTTAAAAATACACTTTTTACCTGCCAAGAAAAAGGTAGGTGTGCATTAAATGCACTTCTAGCACCAGTATATTACCCTTGATACCAGTGCTAGCTATTTTCCCATCAAATTTTACCCACCAAATTTACTATTCTAGGTCATAGGCATTGGTAGTAACACCAGTAACTATCATTTATCCTAATACTTGTGCTGAAAAATTACACAAGGCATTTTTCTTCTCCGGTACCGGTATGTGGCACCAATAATCTGTGAACCATTGTTGGCATTATATGCACCAATTTTTTTGTTTTATTGGCCCCATACTTGTGCATATGATATTCCTAGCACCTGTATTTCCCTGCTATCAATAACATACCGGTACATACCTTTTTCAGTAGTGAGTTATAGAAGTGTGATCACGGTCCACGTATTGTGTCCTTCTCCTTCTTAGATCGTGGCCTAGTGGAGGGTGTTTGTGGTGAGTGGTGTTTCTCCACTGTTCTTAGAAAAAATTACTATCAAGCAAACTGTTAGGCATGTTCGGCGAGCCGATCCATTCCTGCGAGGTATTATTTGTCTCAAATTTTGCTTGACTGAGACTAGGTAAGTGTGGTATATACCACTAAGATAGGGCTTTTAATACAATGTCATAATACTTTTCTTTCTATTTTATCTCACCATTTACTTCCCTTTTATTTAATTTTAGGGTCAAGTGCATTTCTAACCCTGACTTATGCTGAAAATGATAATCCAACCCCGCAAACTCAAAAAATTCCAAACTGACCCTAACTATTTTTTTATGTATGTTCCAATCTAAGCCTGGACGGCGCTGGCTTCAATTTTTAATGAGAATTTTGGCCAGAAATTATGGAAATGACCATTTTACCTTTGAATTTATAGAAAGAAAGAACCAGAAAAATGGAAAAGACAAAAAATCCCTTAACTTATAGATGGATTTCTTCTCCTAACCCTTCTTCTTTCTAACCCTGCAAAATGGAAATTTCTGCTGCAAGTCCGCTAGCTAGAAATCTTCACCGTAAGTCTAAAACCTCGTCACGCTCGCTGTAAATCTCCACTCACAGGAAATCTCCGCCACAACTCTATCACCTCATCTAGCGCACTAATTTACAGGT
Organism: Rubia peregrina; assembly: GCA_032355705.1. Lineage (NCBI taxonomy): Eukaryota > Viridiplantae > Streptophyta > Magnoliopsida > Gentianales > Rubiaceae > Rubia > Rubia peregrina. The sequence goes on from JAULKK010295540.1 coordinate 1,963, forward strand.
GACGGTGGTGAGAGATCATCAGAGGATCTAGTGGCAGTAGGGAGAAAGTGGAAACCCTGGCGATGGATTAAGTGGTGGAGGCAGAGGTTTTGGCGATCGAGGGATGGGGCGGAAACCCTAGCGGCACAACCCTAGCGACAGGGGGAAGGGTGACAGCGGGAGGTGGTGATGTGGTGGTTGGTAATGGCAAAGGTGGTGATGTGGTGGCAAGAGGTGGTATTGTGGTGGCTGGAGGTGGTGGTTGGAGGTGGCAGCCGGTGGTATTGGGGTAAGGGGAGGTTTGAAGAAGAAGAAATGGGTAAAATGGGAAAATATTGTTTAGCTTATAGAGTAAGGATATTTTGGTATATTCAAACTCGGTCAACTCTCAAAATCTGCACTCAATGCCAAAAAAAATGGCCAAAATGTTATATCTACACATTTTGTCACAAAGTTACAGTTAGTTTCATACATTCTGAGTTTGTATGATAATATTGGCACTTTTAGCCTGCTAAAGTTAGGGTCAGAAGTCGAAAAGTACCTTAATTTTATTTTTTGAAAAAATAATACATTTCATTCTCTCGAACAACTTTCCTCACTACACTGATTTTTCTTTCAATTATTGTTCACTTGATAGATGTGGAAAACATAATGTGACTAAGAAAGTGTAGTTATACACCTAGTAAAAGATGAGGGAAATGTGTTGATAATTCTTACACTACAAGAAACATCACCTATTAACTCAGTTCTACAGGATTATTTACCTCGGTTTTTAGTCCCGAAAAAACTGAGGTTAATACTAATGTAGTAAAAGTACATTTTTATCTTAGTTCATAACCAAGGTAAAAATTATTATTTACCTCAGTTTTGGAGCAACGTCGGTAGGTTTTGTGACCGATGTCGGTACAAGCAAGAAGGTCGACGATTGGAGACCATAGTTATGATATCGTTTAGAATGGATCGACATGCATAAGGAGCAACGTCGATGATAGCAAGAAGGCAAACAAGGGGAAATGAATTCCTACGACATTGTCTGTGTCGATATCGCAGATAAATGATAGAGACGTTGCAGACAATGGTATGCAACATCGCATGCTACAGGGAACCCTCTTCTTGTGCCTGCTGACATGGAAGGCTAACAAATACGATGTCATTTTGTATAACCAACGATGCAAAAAAAAACCTGCCAATTTATACGACGTCGGCATGGTGTCATCATTTTACCGGTTTGTACGACGTCGCAGATTAGTCATGGAAACATTGGTTCTCGTACAATATTATAACATTTAATATATGATTACACAAACAATAATTCATCAATAGAAATTACATGTTATTTAATGTTCCATAACTCATAAAATGGTTAAACATCATACAACAATCAATTGTTGTTCATGTTAGAATATATTAATACACACGAGATTGAGAATGTATTAAAATACATAAAGAATGAGAATGGAAGGAACCAACAAAACTAGAACATATGTTACAAATACATGTTAAAATATATTAAAATACATGAGATTGATATGAAATTGAAACATTAATTGTATTGGACCTCCATTTTCTATGTTAAACGTTGAAAGTCCATCGATAAATCTCTTTGTCCTATTACAACCAATACACGTGAAATAAAATTTATGTTAAAATTGAAAAGTCCCCAAATAATGTACATATAATATAGTCATACGCAGACGACATTAACGTCAACATGTAATAAGCACCTGATATGATTATAAGCGACGTTGCATGCAGGAGATATCAAAATTCCAAAGTCCGACAGAGAAGCGACATAGGACATTCATAGATATTTTCATCATTTCATAGCCAATGCGACGTCGATCAACGTTCTTTCCCATATCGTATAGGACGATTATCTGTAGCTGATGTCACACATTCAACCTATGTTCATACGAAGATGAGATTATTGTCTACAATCAGCCCTAATCCAAGCCTTCTTTCTCACACCTTATATATAAACATTGCATTATCTTGGAATCATGAACAATATACACTATAAAATATGTAACACAATCATCATACTTAATGAAACTATTCAATCATTGATCAGTGGGAAAAACATATAGAAGATATATGGTAAAAAGGATGGGAAATGAACATGGAATGAATGTAAAATTATCTCAATTAATTTGAACCCAGGGATGCTCCATCCTCGGATGTTTATTGATTTTTGAAAGAAGCAATTTGATTAAGTTCTTTAATGGTTGTATTGGTGTGAATAGAAATGATGGTGGGGAGTTGGGTTTGGAAGAACGGTGTTGGTGATTGGAAATGGGTGTTGTTGCTGAACGTTATTGACATGAAAAAGGGATGGGAAAATTTTGGTTCAAATTTTTGGCTCAAAATTTAGTTCCCGTGGGAAAATTCAATTCAAACCACATCGCTAAGGGGTCGATTTTGGGTTCTTTTAATGCGACGCATTTGCTACGTCGTACATAAGGGTTACAGTCTAATTTTTAAAAAGTGTTGTAAAATACTTCCTGTTAAAATTGTGGGCCCGGCCCCTTCTGTTGACCTGTTCATGCACAAATAAGAACAACATTATTTTGAAAATGTGAATAACAAAATGTTATCTCAATTTTTACATTTCAACTTCTCCCACTTTCTTGGAGGGACCTGATTGTAAAAATTAAAAAGTCCACCGGTTGTCCCAATCCGGATTATGATCATCCCGAAAAGAAGCTTTGACATCCATAGTCAAACTTATACTAACCGAGGGTAATAAAGAAAATGATAATATTCCACATATACATCCACAAGTTCTTCTGAATGAGCCCTTGTATACTTATAAGTAATCAACTACAATTTCCTCAAGACCATGTACTAGTGCTTTAAAAAATTGATGGATAAAATTCTATTATCTTTTTATTTCATAAAAAAAGTACACATGAAATTTCATGTGATTCTATGTTGTGGAAATTATTGTTATTAACACTCATTGTAAGGGTATTATGAAATACTAACAAACATGACGGACGATTACTCTGGTCTATTCATGTATGAACAAATCAGAAAATCATGTTTGTGACTTGGTGAATCAGATAAGTGTATCTCCAATTTTGTATTTCGAGTTCTCCCACTTTGTTGGAGGGACCTAAGTGCAAAATTTGAAAAGTACACCGACAGTCCCAAAATCAATTCCAATCATCCCGGAAGGGACCTTTGCCATCCCCAATCAAACTTATAATCCTCAAAGGTGATAAATAACTGGCATAATCCCACGGGAGACTTCCACAAGATCTTCCGATTAACCCTTTAATACCATCTACAAATTACTTCAGACCATGTACTAGTACTTTCAAAATTTGATGGACGGAATTTCATTAACTTTTTAATTCAGAAAATAAGCAATAATGTGTAATTTCGTGTGATTCTATGAGGTGGAATTTATCCTTTTAATTAATAACGCTCATCGTAAGGGTACTAATGGAATACTAATAAAAATGAGGGACGAATACCCCAGTTCCTTGATACCTAAATCGGAAAAATATGATTGTGACAATGTGATTTAGATAAGTATGTATCTCCAATTTTGCATTTTGTCCTCTCCCACCTTCTCGGAGGGACCTAAATGGAAAAAATGTAAAGTTCACTGGTTGTGCTAATCTCAATTCCAATCGAACCGGATGTTAATAAAATTAATGGGATTTTATAAATTTCACTTATTAGCTTGTAACATATTATTAACTGTTATGAAGATCAATTACAGTTTTTTTGGTCATACGTGGTCCCAGTTGCTAAGCTAATAGGCTGAAATGGTGAGGCCCACTTTCAGGTAAGTCGACGTCGCTCATACGTCAGTCCAATGTCGATAAGGCTAACATCTACGCAACTTCGCACTGGTCTGGGCCCAGTTATAAAACAAATGGGCTGAAATGGCGAGGCCCACTTTCAGGTAAGTCCACGTCGCTAATACGTCGGTCCAATGTTGACCAGGTCAACTTCTATGCAACGTCGCACCTGCCTAGGAAGAATTTGCAACCATTTGTAACGGCTATATAGGTGGAGCCCACATCATACATCACTTCAAACATTCAATTTTTCCTCAAATTGTAATAGTCCCTCAACCTATTTTCTCAAAGGTATAGCTTCTAGATTTCCTAGATTACTTTCATTTTCGTATTTTTTCCTTAAATTTGATATATATATATATATATGGAGTATCAATGTGTTGTTTGTTTTTTTGTTTTGAAATTCCTATGGATTAGGGTTCTAGGTTGTAGGAATTTTTGTTTTATGTTCTCCCCTGTTAAGCGGCCCTAATTTTTTTGTTTAGAATCTATGTTTACCCCGGTTTTCTGTTGTTTAGAATGCGTCTGTTAGGTTTGAATGTGACGTTGTTGGTCTTTTGATCCTCCTTCGTTTGGAGCAACCGTCTAGCGATGTCGCACATTCATATTTTCTGTTGTTATGCTTGAATGAGACGTCACACCATTCTCGGTTAACTAATCGGTTTTACAGAATGTTTTGGACTTCGCTTAGACATGTCAACCATCCCATTAGTTTGAAGCGATGTGTCAGTGACATCGCTCATACATGTTGGCCAAGTCATATTTTGGACTGACAAGTGCGATGTCTGACCGACTAAAGAGATTAATTGAACCACTTTATATCTAACCTTTTTATTTCTATCACAGTAATTATCATCCGTGACAGTATAAATTTTATGAATCATGGCTAAAAATATTGGTTTGAGCACCCGTGTCTTGATTGAGATGACCGATTTTTTGTTTATATTTAAACTCTTTTTATTTGATTACTTATTTTCTAATTTAATTTTTAACAATTTCATTAAACAATGCAGATCCATAGTGATTCAGATGAAGATCGTCATCCGCGGACTACATTCAAGGATGTCATTCCTCACTTCGTCTACACTCGTACCGAGACAAACTTCAGTTCAATTCCGATTTTGGTAAGTCCTCCCTGTTATACTTGTATTTATTTTCAATTAATTTTTTTAATAAATTACTTTCGTATGTACTAAATGTGATTTTTTGTATATAATTCAGTATGTCTCAAACCTTATTGCGGAGCTCCTACCGCCGTACAAGTTGCTTGTTGTGCTATGGTGAAACGGACAAGAGTAGGACATGCACTACTCGAGGAACAGGAGGCTCACGATCATGACTCGGAAAGGGTTTAACCAGTTCCTTGATGACAAGGAACTCAAGATTGGGGACATGCTCTACTTCGAGCTACTAAATGGTGTTGTCCCCATAGTTTTTAATGTTATCGTTCTTCCCCGGAGATTTTAGTTGTACTGACTTATGAACATTTGTTTGAAACAAATTTATTCGATTCTAGAACAACATTTATTTATATGTATTTAATCTTTAATCTATAATCTATAATCTATTTCTTGAATTTCATTATAATGTTATTGAATCTTTAATCTAACGTATGGCCAATAAACAATGAATAATTCAGAGTGGCCTTGAACTCCCTCTCCCTCCTGTATTTCAGAGAATGGTAATTATAAATATATACACCATATGCAAAGTAACATGAAATAATAATACTGGTGGGCCATTTCAATAATAAAATCAGAATTAAACACCAGCCCCACATACATTCTAAAAATCTATGAACACACACCTCGGGTCAGGAAGCTTAATGACAAACTCCTTAGAATTGAAATGAAGGGCGCATGTAGTGTAGGCACTCTTCATCCCATCATAAGCCATCATCCTATTACCCAAATGCGAGGCTGTGTAATTATCTTGCAGCTGTTTCATAATCTCCTTGTTCACTTTCTTTCATCTCACCTCCGTAGTAATTGATACATGCATACACGCATCATTCACCAAAACATGATCAACATGAGTACATATTGGAAAAAATTAGTATATATTGAAAAAATGAGTATATGATACAGATTTAATGAGCCACAAACAATAGGAGCGTGAAAAATGTCGACTAATCTTTCCAATTGTAACAGAAAGCTGCAAGGGACAAATAAAGAGAACCAGTCTCATTCCTTTCACCAACAGGAGGGAGAGGGAGTTCAAGGTCACTCTGAATATGACTAAGACTTGTGTGTAATGAATAATTTATTTCAATCATACTGAAACTATCAAATATTTGTTGCGATCCATTTTTTAAATAAATTTAAACTGTTGACTGACTAGCTTGTCGGCTGAAATTGTTAGGATCACATGATGGTGCGCCATTGATGATGGGTCGATTCCATCTTGCCTTGACCGACATAGGTGTGATGCCTTTCTTTGCGAGGCAAACATAAAATTGGTCCAAAACAACGTTGCACCAAAACAGCTATAAATAGGAGGTCCCTCACAATCAGTTCAATCTTATGTTGACAACTTTCCCGCGAATTCCAATAGTCTCCCACCATCTCTTCTCTTTGATCTTCTCAAAGGTATGGTTTTTGTACTATTCTAACACCTACATTTCAAGAATGGTTACTTTACGTTGTTCGAGCTATGGTCTGTGAATGTGTTGTGTATTTTGGTTTTCCAGTTCTTACTCAAATCTGTTAAATTATCAAGTTTCCTTAAATGTATACCTGGGTATTATCGTTTGGTATGGTTTTGGACATTTTTCCAGTAATTGTCTGTTGTTGAAGCATCATTTTTTCTGGGTCTCTGTATTTTTTAATGTAGCTACCTCAGATGTATGCAACGTTAAAAGACTATCGGTCACACATCGATCATTACAAAATTTGTGCAACATTGTACATTTATATGTCAATGAATATGTACGAGACGTCGCACCTATTTTTATTTGACCATCAGTGTTACCAATTTGATAACAATGTCGCATACAGGCATCTAGGTTTACTGTAAATTATAAATGCAGCCTCATTTCTGCGTCGGTCTATTGTTCAGTTTAGTCGACAATGTAGCGACGTCGCGGTACACGTCGACCAAACCACTGATTTGGAAACACATGCATCCGCGACGTATGGCTAACGCCGCAATTGCATTTCCAAGCCTAATTTGTCCTTAACATTTTCTTTTTTGATCGAAGACTAATGGCTGGCGAAGGTCCTCAAGCCGCCCTTTTTTCCAGGTCTTTTACCATTTTACATATATATTCACTAATACATTTTCACACTTTACCACAATTAATATTTCTTTGTTTTCATGGAGTACTTCGCACAACAGAGCAATCCAGATCCTCTTGTGTTCGACCTTGAACATCATACCATGGTTGTTGATAGCCTACAGTTCCACTGCATTCTGAAGCAGCAGAATCTCGGGAAAACTCCAACTTTAGTAAGGCATTTTAAAATTAATATTAACGGTTGTTAATTGCTCGCGCTTTCACACACACACACACACATTTCAAATCTTTTTTTTTTGTGATTTAGTACATCCCGTGGGAGATTGTACCCCTCCAGACTGAGAAGCCCCCCATTGTGCTGAAGTGCAATGGGACAAAGTAGCGTATGAACTACTCAGGGGGTGGGAACATCAAGGCCCTGTCCCCAAAAGGTTTTGGCGAATTCCTTTCTGGAAACCGTCTATGCATCGGGAACACCTTGTTCTTTTAGGTGATAGAAGTTGGGGTCCAATCGTCTTCAAGGTCATCATAATCCGAGCTGATTGAGTTTATTGTAATTTTTATCATGTTGAAACTCTCAGACAATTCTTGTTCTAATTTATGTACTATTTGTAAGGATATTTTCATGACTTCTCTAATAATTTAAGTGCCTTAATTAAACATTATATAATTGACTGCTGTGATTTTCCCTTTAATTCCAACATTTTCAATCAGAACGTAACAAAACTAACCTTCTTAAAATTTTAAATAGTACTTCATTTTCCAAAGTCCATTTTCTGCTTTAACATATCTTTTACATATCAATGACGTCGGTCGTCATCGCATAACATGTCGATGAGAACGACACACAACTTGATTTCAGACAGCTTTCTGAAACAACATATGCGACTTCGCACGCAATTCAATAACATTACTTATTCTACTTTTTTAATATTTTACTTCGGTTAATAAAACAATCGAGGTAAACAACATATTATTTACCTCAATTTTTAACCGAGGTGAAAACATATTATTTACCTCGGAAAAAAAGAGGTAAAAAGTTATTTTACCTCGGTTATTTGACCTAAGCAAAAAAATCAAGTTAAAAGGGGCAAAGTAATAAGTCCAACTTTTTGTGGTGTTAGAAGCCAAAAACAAGTTACAAATTCCTAAACTGACACACTTGCTTTTACAAAATTTCGGTAAATGAAATGAGTAATGAAAATAAATTTAGAAGAAAAAAATAGTAGAATGAGTGAATCGAAATGGTCAAAATTTGTCAATAAAAAGACAATCAGAAAAGAAATGTATATTATGAGATTGATTAGGAGAAGAGGGAGTTCATATAGTCATATACATAAGAATTAAGACGAAGTCAGTTTACTTAATTGATGATCACCATTGTCAACGTGGTTAAAAAGTGAGAATCACAAAATTATTGAGAAGAATGGTCCCGGCCTCATGCCAACAACTCCTCAAATGATCTCGGAATCAAATATAGAAAGAGCCTCAGATTAAAATACAAGATGGTCACCTTTTTGGTTTAATTAGACTTTTAGAGGGATCGAAATCGTATCACAACCAAGATCATGCAGCAGCAGCAGCTACCAAATGCAACCACTTTGGAGCTGACAGCGCTTCATACTCTGATAGCCTGTCTCATTATTTAATACTCCCTCGGGCTCAGAGCAATTGACACATTTTCTATTTTCGTCCGGCCGACAGAAATTTGCACATTTTCGTTCTTACCTAAATGGCAATAAATGAGCTTATATTTATTATCCCTCAAAAGTTGATTAAATCTACTAGTCAACTCTTCCATTATCAAAATACCCTTCATTTATTTCTCATAACACTTTCACATCATCTTGCATTAAAAATCGATCAAAAAATAAGTGTGCAATTTTCTCTGGGACGGAGGAGTAAAAAATAAGAAGAATGATTTTAATAATTATATACACACACACTGATGTCCCATTCCTTATCAGATGTATGGATCATTCTCTCATCTTCCTTGCTGAAAAGTGTTCATCTGTCGGTTCTAAACTTTCCAGCTCTCTTCAACTCATTAGCAGCCCGTTGTGCTCCAGTAACTTCATCGTCTACCTCCCCTTGATCAGGTAAGCTTGTTTCCCCCATTTTCTGGTTCCTCGTGTATTGGAATGCTGCATTTTCTCTTTCTTACAGTGCACATTTGGTCTTTTGCTATGTCATATTTGCTCAACTCGTGTTCCTTGTACTACTAGTAATAGATGTGTTATGTGCCCCCTTTCATTGTTGAAGTTGGATGTTCCACCTATGAAGTCCATTTTTTGTTGCTTCTCGTTCTATTCGGTGGTAGTGTGATTAGTCTAACTATGGTACCAGCATGTCACGTTAATCTCCATCAACGATTCTAATATGATATCAGAGTCCACGGACCACTGACCCTTTTATATTCACGTTTGTGCGATGATTAATACCTCTGCAAGTGAGGGGGCGCATCAGTATCCCACATTGGTAGTTGTCAGAGTTACAACTCAACATATAAGATCATGGATTACCCCTACATAATATCAATTAATTTTATAATAAGAGTTCATGATTTTAATATAAGATTAACATCTTACTTTAAGCTTTAGATAAAAAATTTAGTTGTGTTTAGATGGGGCCAGGAGTGGTGATGTTGGAACAGGTAAGGAAAAGGGCTTTGTTTTATAGCCATGGTCCATGCACACATGGGCCGATTCACTTTTTAGTCCAATTCTGGATAGCTGTCATGGGGCCCAAATTAATGTCTTGCCCTTTTAACCTTTCTCTTCTTCGTTATTGCACAAACCAGATAAGTCCCACTCTGCTTGTCTTTTCCTCGTGAATTCTTTCAACTTGGATCGGCTGATACATAGTAGGACAGACTAAACAATTGATTGTGTTCTCATTTCTATATTAATAAGAAGGAGTTGTCTCTTTGTTTAAAAAAAGGAAAAGTACTTTTATAGCCCTACATACTTGACATAAGTGTCAATATAACATTTTGATAACTGAAAGTGCAGATATAACCCTACCTAATTGATGTAAGTGTCAATATAACATTTTCCGACATCTGAATGCCAGATTTGATGGAAAAGTTAATTTTACCCTTTTACGAATGTGCTGATATAACCTTATAAGTTTTAAGAATGTACTGATATAACCCTATAAGTTTTAATAATGTGCTGATATAACCCTATAAGTTTTAAGAATGTTCTAATATAACCCTATCGGTGGTCCGACGGCAGTTCGACGGTGGCTGTGGTGGTCCGGGGGGCGGGCGGTGGTGTTCCGATGGCGGTCCGGCGGTGCCCGGTGGTGGTCCGACGAACTCAAATCATATGTTAAAACTAAAGGTATTCTAGACAATTTGCATACATTCAACGCAAGAAAATGGAAGTCAACGCCGGAAATGAGGTCTGAGAGTTATATTGGCACTTAAATTAACTAGTTAGGGTTATTTTTGCACTAAAAATTATCTGAGAGTTATATTGACATTTATGTCAAGTAGATAGGGTTACAACGACACTTTACCCTATTATTTTTTCTTTTTATTTTTTTTAAAAAATTAATCTTATACATTTACATATACGTATTAGGGTGTAAACAAGTAAAATATAGAGAGTGATATAGTAATTCCCATAAGAATATAATCATTCCGACCGAGGTTTATGGTTTATTCAGAATCTAACAATAGGTGAAATTGTTGTAAAAGAAACTTGAGCAAAGTGCATATATAACCCTACATAATTGACGAAAGTGTAGATATAATCATGCTATTTTTGAAAGTGCAAATATAACCCTACATAATGAGATGTGAAAATATAACCTTTTCAGGTAATTGGACGCCGGTTTTTTGTGGAAAGTCCAATTTACCCCTGTTCTTAAAAACAAAAAAGACCGATCTTCTTCTTCTTCTCTGGTCTTCTTTCCCTGCACCGACACTGCCTTCAAAGTCGAGCTCTCCGCCGTCGTCGCCCAGCGCC
>JAULKK010295549.1:0-12961 GCA_032355705.1 Rubia peregrina
GGCAGATGTGATTTTAGGGATAAAGATCATCTGAAGCTTTGATGGTATCACCTTAACCCAGTCTCATTATGTAGACAAAATCCTTGAGAAATTCAACAAGAATGACTCTGAGATGGCCATGATTCCAATATATCCCAATTTACATCTTCGGAAGAATAAATTAGAGGATATTAATAAGATGGAGTACTCGAGAGTCATTGAAAGTCCAATGTACTTAATGAGTTGTACTAGACTAGACTAGACATACTCGAGTAACCTCACTATAAATCACTAGGAGGCGATAACTAGAGTATTGAGATATCTACGTTTTACTCGTGATTATGGTCTACATTATACGAGTTATCCAGGTGTAGTTGAAGGATACAGTGATGCAAATAAGATACACTATATAAAGTATCTGAAATCCACTAGAGGGTATGTATATACACTAGGGGGAGGAGCAGTCTCATGGAAATCCTCTAAACAAATGGTTATTACTCGATCCACGATGGAATCCGAGTTTTTTGCCTAAGACAAGGCGGCTGAGGAGGCCGAATGACTCCTCCATTTTGTAGAGGACTCATCCATATATATATACATTGCGATAGTGTGTCTGCTATTGGCAATGCTCCAAATATGATTTGTAATGGGAAGTCTCGTCATATTCGGGTGAGACATTGTTCCATTAGACAACTTCTCTCAACTGGAGTGATCACAATTTACTATATAAGGTCGAAGGAAAACATAGCCGATCCTTTGACAAAATGGTTGAATTGAGAGATAGTTAAAACATTATCAAGAGGAATGAGACAAAAGTCCGTTAAGTACTTGGACACCCAACCTACGTGACTGGAGATCCCAACATCTAAGTTTAAAGGGACAACTAAACTGCAAAAACCCACTGTGATCACTGTGGAATACCTCCTGTCTTATTCCTATGATGAAGAAACAGTTAAATGAATAGAAGGTTAACCATTAAATTTCTTTTAATGATTCACGACATCGATTTTATTATACTTGAAAGAGCACATAGTTTACATAACTACCATTACGTAATGTAAGTGAGAAGTGTGGCCACTTCAAAAGGGAGTTGTTGAGACACAATTCCTTAGAAACCTTACAAAACTAGCTATGTGACATGGCCCGAGTAATGGACACAACCGATGAGAGCGAAAAGGCTAGGATAGATGTTTGTGGGAAGTGCATTACAAGCGGTAGGAGGAGTTCAAGGACATCGCGTCTACTTTCTAACTAGTGGGCTAAGTGTACTCTCTCAAGGGAAAGTTCAAATGGTGGAACATACTAATCCTATGCAGCATCTATGCCATCGAAATAAATATGCCGGTAAGTAAAACTCCATGTCTTGCGTGACTGGTCTGATTCCACATCAATATCTATTAATGTAGGGGATTGTTGGGAAATTATTGTAAAAAAAAGTTGGATTTCATAAACTCTTGGGTTTTGTTTTGAGTTAGACTCGAACTGAATTAGTGCCGATGGGCATCATTTTTGGATTCTCCTCTGTAAGTACTACAAAATGAACTGTTTAAACTGTCAAAACGGATAAAGGGTGAATGAGATATGGATTCTCAAAGAGTCAGTATTGGAATGGGCACTTAGGCGGAAATACATTCGCACGTAATGAGTTTTCTATGGTTTTTGACTTTCCAAAACATGTATGGATTGTGTGGAAGTCTCTAGAAAACCCTAATCACGTAACAATGATTCATGGAATCACGTGTTGAATCTTCATATGAATTTGAACGAGCGGTTAATCATGATAAGGAGTATTTGAGATATTCTTATTTTTCGTGAATATATGAGAATATTTGTAAAATATTTGGTTGTTGGAGAATATTTTCTCTGATTACGGGAATGTGATCTTCCACCGTATCTTTCCATAGGGTCTGTTTGACTACTATAAATAGAGCCTCTATGTCAGACAGAAACCTCGCACCATTCTCAAGTTTCTCCTTTCTTCTAAACTTCAGTCTTACGTTCTTTCTTTCTCTGTCGGTGGTGATAGTCCTTCGGGATTTATGTCAATCCGAGGTAATTTTTACTGGTTAATTATTACCTTCGATGGTTTTATTCTAGGAAACGATGTTCACGACGGACCTCATTCATTTCAAGGGCAAGGAGTTTACTCGTGACTCCATCAATATGTGATTGCTTGAAAATTGATTATTAATTGTATTTTAAACATTTCAATTGTAGCATGAATAATTAATATATTTTACTATTCTTGCTTATATTAAATTGCTCGTGTAATTTCGTTAGTTAATTTCCCCATGATTTTATTAATATACGTTCAACATACACAACTGTAACCAATTTCAATATATTTTTATTTCTTCATTTTGGTGGTTTTTCAAAATCATTTAAATTTTTTTTGGAACCTTTGGTTATTTCACCTACTTTTACTTAGAATTAAAGCCTTTTCCATGGATTTTCTCTGTATGATATTTCGTCTCACCAGAAATCAAATGGTTTTTACTTGAATATTTTTTGAAACAGTAGTAACAATTTAATAGGTTCTTATATTAGCCGCAGGCCAATTTTGCCGCTCTGAAAATTTCACAGCTCCTTTCCTTTCCTTATTCAACAAAAAAAGTATTACCGGACCAATTTAAATCAAGAATATCTAAGACAATTATGTTATAATATTAAGTGCAAATATTGTGCAGATAATGATACTAAAAAATTGAGTGCAAATATTATTCGTATTTAGTACAGACAATGATATTAAAATATTTAGTGCAAATATTGTGCATATTAAAACACTCTCTTTTCTGAGCACATCCATCGTCCCACAATCATCAATGTTTCTACATCATTTAGTTTTGCATGCTCAAATCAACGAGAAAAATATCAATGCAAAGTAAAAGGTACATTATATAACGGTTGAAAATTCAAATGACGCTACATAGCTGAATACTTAACATGTCCAAATTTTAGTTTCAAACCTCAATATTTTTATATGTAAGTAATTATGAATTGTGTTTAATGATGGATTTATTTTGTACGCAATTCCTTTAATAATGAAGTGTGTTAGTAGAACAAAAGATGAAGTGGCAACTATTTTACCTTTTGTCCCTCTTCTGTAAAATGTCAAGAAATTTCTTTACCAAACCTCTTGTAAAGAATCTATCAAACGTTTTCTTTAGGTTTGGGTACCCTAATAAACATCCCCATTAATATGGGTTGGATAAAAAAATTGTTCAAAATTCAATTCAAGGTGATACTAGTTTTTTTGAATATGTAGACTGGATTTGATTGAACAATATGTTAGTCCGGATTATTGTGTGATTATTTTTTTATGATTGGAACAAAGTGACTTGATTATAATTTCTAAGGCTTATTAAATTGGCTTAATTTTTTATTTCTATGATCCTTAATACGCCAGACCTTGAAATGAAATATTTTTGTTTATGAGCTCGTATTTAATTTTTGACTCTCTATATATCATCTCTGTTTTCTCTTTCTCCTTTTCATTGGAAATGGGGCCAGTCCCTTTCAGCCTCTAAAATCCTTCAACACAACCCAATTAATAGGTAATTACTAATCTCTTTTCATTACAAAATGTGAATTTAATCGACACAAACATGGACCTATTTGAAGGATTACCATACATATTAATAGACACCCTATTACAAGCTTAAAAGGTAAATTTAAAAGGCAACATAAGGCCAAATGGAAAGACATTGGAATGAAATTGATCTCTGTGACTTTTTGCAACTCTCATTGTGAATTAAATTGGTAAAGTAAACTGCAGCATTTTAAGTTTTTTGTTAACTGTCAATTTGGAACTTTAGAATCGAAGGCAGATGACCGCCTTCTTTGAAATAAAATCAGTAAAGTTGTTTTCTTCCCTACAATAGTGAGCTTAATTTGATTTTCCTGATCTAAGGTGTCAGTAACCATAGTGATTTTGTCATTAATTTCCCCAATCTTCATGAGTATCATTTGATTTGTATGATTTATTGGAGTCTTGAAATTTTAATTTCTTTATCATTGTGTTGGTTTTAGAAAAATATTGATATGAATACTGTGTGCATTTCAGTTTGGTTGTGAAGCTTCTGGTTTAATTAGATGGGAAAGTTTGTTTGCATATATATAATTTCTCTAGCTTTCTGATTAGTGCTTGTTGCATGAGTGAATTTTATCTAAATCTAATAACCTCACTGTTTGAGCTTATATTCTGCAGTCATGACTAGGATTTTTAGTCTAATCAATCGGCTGAGCTCTGTGAGGACATTTCAAGTGAGCCTAAGCTGGAGAATCCACCGGAGCTGTTCAGATTCTATATTGCCTAATCCGATAATTGATGAGGTCTTTCCCGATCCTCTCGGGGATGATTCTGCAACTCATATTCTTAATGCATTCTCTAACCTTAATAATGAAAATAAATAAAGTTATAGAGGGGTGATTATTTTCTTGGCTTGATGGTGAAAGTCGGCCAATTTGTGCAAATAGTGAGCATATTAAGTGCATATTGTGTATTTTAAACAGAACCACTAGTGGTGGGGGGTTTTCATTGGGATCCCCAGTCCTTAGGAACCAAATATGCATACATTGAGTTCATTCTAATATATATTACTGCACTAGCTATAATTATCTAATTAAATAGAGAGAATTCCTACATTTAGGATGGATTTACAAAATGCCCGGAGAAGGAGAATAAGCCCCACTTAGGATGTAGGTTAGGTCTTGAGAAGAAGAATAAATTCCAATTTAAGCAATCTCCTTGCCCCTGTGAGTTGATTTCCTGTATTGGCCATAATTCTTATTCAATTTTCTAGCTAAAGGTGGATTGTATGATGCCGAATTCCTAATCACTTTTGGAGTATTTTCTTCTACAGCATTCTTCATCAAGGTTAAGAATTGAAATTTGCAGCCTTGTTTTAATGATGCTTTGTGTTTTAGACTTTGGCATGTATTATGACCCCAAGGGGGAGTACTTTTAGATGTGTTTGGATTTCATGTTGAATTTGAGATTCTCGAATTTTATGTTTTTCTTTTGGATCTGTTGGATCATGTCCCAACATCGATATTCTGGTATTCTAATAGATATTTCAACACGTGGAGTCTAGATATTGGCATTTTGGAATTTAGGGGGAGTTATTTCTAATGCCATCCATAATGGGTTTTATTTTGATCTATCTATCTATTTGATTTATTTTTTTTGTTTTTTTGGTTGAAAGTCCAAAAGGTTGATGTGTCTACAAAATGTCAAGCGGAAAGATTGAAAAGTCCATATTCACTTATTGTCAATATGCGGAAATTATGTAAAATGGAATAGTTTGCGCTGAAACATCAAAGACGGAAATTTGGGTCATATAAGGAATTTGGAGATGAAATCCGAGAGGCAATATTTTCATCCATGAGTTGTGATTGATGAATATATCAATTCATATATTTATTTGATTGTTTTTTATTTAGGGAAATTGGAATTGATTAAAAAATTAGAAAGGATTTGGGCTGAATATATTTTAATTCCTTTTTTAAGGTATTAAATTTGATAATTCTTATCTCTGAGGTATTTGCTTGTAATAATAATTTGTGATGGAGAAGGAATTATTCCACACAGTAGATGATGTGTGTGACTAGTATTCACATATGTCATTCTGGCTGAGCTACTTAACGTTTTTAATTGAAGAAAATCTACATCCAGGTTTTCGATATTTAGTGAAATGCTCAAGAGCATTTGTATGTGTTCCAACATGATCATAACCTTTTGATCAAGTTCAGAATTGTAAACCTTAATTCCTCGGGAGGAGGAGATCCAGCGTCGACGAGTTTTGAGGTCAAAGGGACTCTGATTAAGCAGATCAGTAGCAAGGGAAGTTTGCAGAATTCACACGTTATAATTAGATAAGATAAGTGTAATTGTATGGTGTACTTTGTATTGTATTATTATTATTAGTGGATTCATTTTAAATTGGGCCAGGCCCCGCACGTGTTAGTGATTTTCAACAAACTGCGTAACCAAGTCTTGTGTTCATGTTTTACTTTATTGCATACTTGGTTAGATAGTTTATGTTGGAACATGATAATAATTATTAAATAAATTTAAGTAAAATCAAATTTTAACCCTTAGGACAACTATATAAAGGTAAAAGTCTAAAAGACAAGGGACAAGTAATCTTCCATATTTCCTAAACCTGATTTCTTTTCGGAGCATCAGATTTCCAAAATATATTTTACACATGTTTCCCAATTTTTCCCCCCATAAGACATGCATGCGTACACATTTACTGCAGTTCTTAACCCTAGGTTGAGAAAATTTCTAATCTGTGATTCAATTAATAACAACAAAACAAAGGCAAAATCTAAAAAAAACATGAATAAAAAAAACTCTACTACAAACTAATGCTAATGTAACACTTTCCTTGCAACACTTATTAAAAATGTTACAATAGCTCATAAGGTGTTACTTAAACCTTTGAAAAGTGTTACATAAATATTAGAAAGTGTTACCTAAATTTTAAAAAACGTTATTGATACAATATAAAAATGTCATTTATTATATTTTTCTTAATTTATTGATAGATTAGGGTTTTAGGTTGTCAACATTATACTCTTTTTCCCACTGAGTTTTTTAATGAGGTAGTCTGATAATTTTAGTTTATTTTAATTATTATTAATGAAGCCATGAAGTCGGCCATGGTGGCTTAGAAGAGTTTTGGTAATATTTTGGTTAGGGTTTAGAATATTCTATTTTATTTTGAGTAGAATTAGATTTGGTAGGTTTAGATAAGTAGATTCATTCAACAATTCATCCAATATTTGGATTGATTTACTTGGATGAACATGGTTATCATTTAGATTTAAATTATGTATTATAGTTAGATGTAGTTTTAGCTTCTTAAAGATTCCACAATTCTTTTTAGTTTTTATTTCTACAGGCTGAATTATATTCTATAAATGGAGGAGGCCATCCATGAAATTTTACACATTATTATCAATCATATATTCATAATTTTTAGTTCATACTTTTTGCTTGCGAGCGTTCTTCATTGTTGCTTAATCATGCGGGTTAATTAAGTATCAATACCATTTGGGGACTAATATTACGGGCTAGTTAGTGAACAAAGAACCCTTTATTTATGAGTTAATCCTGCAAGCTAGTTAATGAGCAAATTTTTGAGTTAAGCATCAAGCCCAAGGCTAGTTGACGATTAGTTCTTGCGACTTGGTGAGGGTTTTCAGATCCCTTCATTCGGTCAATGATTTTAATTCCGCAATCTAGGTAATTCGCAAGGAGATTCATATCAGTTACATTAAATCTAGTTCAACATCACCGAATATAATACTTTTAAAAGTGTTGCAACAGGTTCAACTTAGTATTATTAGCATCTAAATGGAAATAGTGGAATTCAAAAATAATTACGGAACTTGTACACACCCCTCGGATACCATGAAAATGTGAAAACATGAGTAATTAAGTTGGATCTGTTTCTATTGATCGATAAAAAATAAACTGTACAAGGGTAATATACTAGTCTACATCCTAATATGAACCTAAAAATTCAACACTAACATAAAAGCACACTCAAATTAAGGAACCAATCAATTTATTCATATTCTTGATGCATGCACTGAGCCTAAAAATCAAAATAAATAAAGTTATAGTGAACTGATTAGTTTCTCGGCTTGATGGTGAAGGTTGGGCAATTTGTACAAATAGTGAGCGTGTTAAGTGCATATTGTCTGCATATGAACTCACCCTTACTTCGGTTATGGGAGGATCGACAAGTTCCAGCTTGCCGGTGGTTCAAATGTCACCAAGTCCAAACTCGTGACAAGCGGAATCCATTCCCAGGGTTAAACAAGAAATTAATGAATGCAGTAACATGTCTTAGAAGTATGAGTCAAGGTGCTGTGAAATGGTGAGTTCCGGCGAGGATATATATAAGCAACATACATTTACGGTATTACGATGATATATACAATCTGACATTGGTTACAGAAATTTAAGTTGTATGCATTTCAATATTTCTAACCAAAATGGAATTAGGACTGGATTTGCTATGTTAATCGTTACGTTTGACTACGCGACTGTAATTAATTTCAATATCATTTTATTTCTTCATTTTGGTGGTTTTTCAAAATAATTCTTTTTGAAAAATTGGAACCTTTGGTTATTTCACCTATTTTTCACTAAAATTTGAAGCCTTTTCCTCGGGATTTTTCCATATGATATTTCGTCTCACTAGAAATCAAATGGGTTTCCCTTGATTTTTATTTAAAACAGTAGAAGCATTTTAACAGGTTCTTATATTAGGCACAAACCAATCTCACCACTTAGAAAATTTCACACCTTCTTTGCTTTCCTTATTCAGCAAGAAAATTACCACCCGACCATTTTATTTCAGGAATATCTTAGATAATGATATTAATATATTAAGTGCAAATATTGTGGAGATGGTGATATTAAAATATTGAGTGTAAATATTGGGCATATTTAGTGCAGATAATGATATTAAAATATTTACTACAAATATTGTGCAAATTAAAATACTCTCTTTTCTGAGCACATTCACCGTCGTACAATCATCAATGTTTCTACATCATTTAATATTGCAAGGTCAAATCAATGAGAAAATTATCAATCAAAAATAAAAAGTATATTATTTAGTTGTTGCAAATTTAAGTGAGGCTACATAACTGAAAATTTAATATGTCTAAATTTAGTTTGAAGCCTCAATATTTTTATATATAAGTAATTATTACTTATGAATTTACTTTGTACACAATTCCATTCAAGGAGATACTAGTTTTTTTGAATATGTAGACTGGATTTGGTTGAACAACATGTTAGTCCTGATTTTTTTTATCATTGGAAAAAAGTGACTTGATTATTATTTCTAAGGCTTAAAGAATTGTCCTTCATTTATTATTTCCAATACCCTTACTATGCCAGACCTTGAAACGAAATATTTTTAGGAGCTCTTATTTAATTTATGGTGTAAAATGTAATATCAACTCTTTTTTCTCTTTTCTTTTTCTCATTTTCATCTGAAATTGGGCCAGCCCTTTTCAGCCTCAAAATTTATTCAAACAAAACCCAATTAAAATTTAATTACTACTCTCTTTTCGTTACATATTTTGTGTCCAAAAAAAAACATGGACCTATTTAAAGGAAAGGCCTTTTATAGGAAACAAATGGCCACATGGTAAATTTTAAAGGCAACAAATGGCCAAATGGAAAGGCACTGGGATGAAATTGAGCTCTGTTCTTTTTTGCAACTCTCATTGTGAACTTAATTGGTAAGGTAAACTGCATCATTTTAACTTGTTTGTCAACTGTCAATTTGGAACTTTAGAGTCGAAGGCAGATGCCAGCCTTGTTTGACATAAAATTAGTAAAGTTGTTTTCTTCTCTATATAGCAGTGAGCTTAATTTGACTTTCCTGATCAAATGTTTCAGTAACCATAGTGATTTTGTCATTAATTTCTCCAATGTTCATGAGTATCATTTGATTGGTCTCATTTATTGGAGTCTTGCAAATTTAATTTTTTTTATCATTGTGTTGGTTGCAGAAAAATATTGATATGAATTTTTTGTGTGTGACTGTGTGTATTTCAGTTTGATTGTAAGGCTTCTGGTTTAATTAGATTGGGAAAATTCGGTTGCATTTATATATATATATATATATAATTTCTCCGGCTTTCCAATTAGTGCTTGTTCCATGTGTGAATTTTATCGAAATCTAATAACATCACCATTTGAACTTATATTCTACAGTCATAACCTGGATTTCTAGTCTAATCAACCTGCTGAGCCCTGTGAGGACATTTCAAGTGAACCTAGGCCGAAGAATCCACCGGAGCTATTTGGATTCTATATTGCCAAATCTGATAGTTGATGAGATCTTTCCCAGTCCTCTCGGGGATTATTCTGCAACTTATATTCCACATGCATGCTCTGACCATTGAAATGGAAATAAATGAAGTTATAACGAACTGATTATTTTCTTGGTTTGATGAGCCAATTTGTGCAAATAGTGAGCATATTAAGTGCATATTGTGTGCATGTGATTTGCATTTTTTTAAATTTTAAAACGTAATCACCAGTGGTGGGGGATTTTTCAATAGGATCCCCGGTCTGTAAAGAACCAAATATACATACATTGAGTTCATTCTAATATATATTACTACACTAGTTATGATTATCTAATTAAATAAAGAGAAGTCCTACATCTGAGATGGATTTACAAGATGGCTGGAGGAGAACAAGCCCCACTACGGATGTAGGTAGGTCTTGAGAAGAAGAATTGATTCCAATTTAGCCAATCTTCGTGCCTCTGTGTTAATCGCCTGTATTGGCCTGGATTCTTCTTCAATTTTTCCAGCTTGGAGTTGGTGATCAGTCTTGGAGTATTTTCTTCACCAGCATTCTTCATGAGGGTTAAGAATTGAAATCTGCAGCCTTGTTCTTGTGATGGATCAGAACCCGTAAGGAAAAAAAAGAACAACGGTATTTTGATTACAGATTTTTGTGTTATTGATCTGTTTGGGAAGTTAAAATAAAATGAAATTTTATTCGAAACAGTAGAGAAATTCATATCAGAAATCATGAATAAATTATGAAATATTGTCCATATTTGAAAATTGTTATGGCAGGAGTTTAAAAAAGAGAAATGGAGCCACTATCATTGCAGCACATAAGGAATGCTAAAACAAGAAAAACAGAGGACATCGTTGAATGGTAAAATTAAGTTTATTATATCCAAATAAATACAGATATTTTAAGTGCATATACACTTACCATTGCTTTGATTACCGAAGGATCGACATATAGTTCCAGCTTGCAGGTGGTTCAAATGCCGCCAATTTCAAACTCGTGACAAAATGATAAGCTGGAATCGAATCAACAGTGGTAGCTGAAACAACAACAGTCATGGAGGCATTGGCGGAAGCAGCGGTGGCCAAATCTATTCTCAGGGTTTCACACAAAATGAACAAATGCAGTTGCACAAGGATATATATAAGCAATGGACATTTACGGTATTAGGATAACCTATACTCTGACGTTGGTTACACAAATTTACGTTGTATGCATTTAAATATTGTGCATATTTAGTACAGATAATGATGTTAAAATATTGAGTGCAAATATTGTGCATATTTAGTGTAGATATTGTGCATATTAAAATACTGTCTTTTCCGGACTAAGACACCGTCGCACAATCATCAATGTTACTACATCATTTAGTGTTGCAGCCCAAATCAATGAGAAAAATATTAATAAAAAATAAATAGTACAATATTTAGTTGTTGCAAATTTAAATAACAACTACAAAAAAAGAATCTACCAGATACACAATTTTAGTTACACACAAGATAAGTGTAGTAAAACTAAATACATTCCCATTCTCAAGTGCAGTGAAATTCATTACACCTCTTTTATCATTGACTACACGTTAACATGTGATAATGCTTCATAACATTTTAAGGTGTAGTGTATATCGGTACACAAACAAGTGTGAACAAAATTCGCTACATCTCTAGTGAACGTCGTTTCACTCATCAAAATAATCTGCAAACTCTATAGATAAGATTAATGCAGTAGCAAGCAGAGTCGATCCCACGAGGAACGGAGCAAAAACTATAAAAATTACCTACTAATATAGAGAATTTTGGTGTAGCCACCACGCCCTAATTTTCAAGATTTTATCTAAAAGTAATAATGCAATTAACTAATATAAAATATGAACTAATAATGAAAACTTACAAATAAAAAAATCTAGAAAATACATGAAGAAGGTAATCGGCTCGAAATAACTCACATTAGTTAAATATCGATCATAGGCGCAAAGATGAATTAATTTTTACGTATCTATCCGTTATATAAAATTGGTACGCTTAACCTCCCCAATTCTTTTTTACCTTGTCGACAATTGACCAATTACGATTAATCGGTTATTTCTCTTACCAAGATGCCCCCAGAAAGCAGTCGCTAAACCAAATGCACACCTCGATAGCATTAAGAATGAAAAGAACCTGATATAATAATTACCAAAGTAAAAGAAAATTGTACACTTAATTGTTCCCCATTTCGCTATTACAGTGTTAGCTAGTTAGCTATTTTTCACAAGAACTCTACTTACTAACGGTTTCCAACGATTACGTATTGGTGGAATTAGATAGCATTATCCCAATTATATTCAAGTTGATCAGGCTTAAATATATCAAGAATAAATTAAACCAAGAACCATCAAGAACACATAAGAATCAATTATAAAACAATTAGGCCTCACGATTCATTAACTAATACTCGTTATTCCATGCCAATATATAAATTAGTTACTCATAACAATTAAACTAAATAAATAATATAAAAATAACACATAATTAACGTAATATATAACTAACGAAATCAACAAAACAAACCAAGTAATTGATTTGCATGCATGCGTATACCAATGTTGTTCAGAATAATTCCGCGCCGAAATCTAAAGCAGATATATTAAACTGAACGGAAAACTCAAAACTCAAAAAATGTAAAACTCAAAAAATCCTTAGGGGGCGTTTGGTTGGGGTGAATGAGGAAAGGGAAAGAGAATTTGAGGTTTTGATTCCCTTACTTAGTGTTTGGTTTGTCTTTTTTATCATTCTCCTTTTCCATTTCTAGTTTTACAATTCTCCCAATTGGGGGTAATGTGATTCCCTGCTCATACCATGGGACTGTGATTCCCTTTCCCTCCTCTTTGCAGCCTTCCACTAGTTTTCCATTTTCCTCTTTGTTTTCTCAACTCTAATGAATAATAGGTACATTATTTATAATAAATATATTATTTTTTATATAAATACTATTATTTTATAATTATATAATATACAGTAATATTATATTTTAACTTACTTAAATTTAAGACAAAAAATTAATTTCATGATAAAAATAATATTATAATTTTACCTTTTGAGTTGTACATGGGTGGAATATTAATAAAATTAATATTTATATAATTTTCATAAA
>JAULKK010295559.1:0-12961 GCA_032355705.1 Rubia peregrina
ATTTAAAAAAATTAAAACGATGTCGTTTGACGTCGTTTTCTTCTTCAAAAAAAAGAACAGAGGCGTCGCGGCGACTGGCGGATTTGCGCGGCTGCGCCTCCGGCCCGCGCCCGCCTACGCCGCTAAGGCGGAACTCCACCAATCCGTCGGCCGGGAACAGTAGTTCCCGCCTGGCCGACGGATTTCAGGGCAGGCGCACGCCTGCCCTAGCCTTAACGTAGTTCCGCCCTTGCTTCCGCTGTTATTTATTATAAATTTTTGTATTGAAGTATGTTAACTTATCGTAAAAATGCATGCACGTTGATCAATTCAGCGATGTATACCAAATCATTTTGATGAAGTCCTACACGTTCTCATGTTACTTAACTTTAGCTTTATTCTGGCCATCAAAAGTTGACCGGCGCTTGAAAGCCAATATGTACAAGTATTTAAAATAATATTTATTTTTAATTGAATTTTATAGTTAAATATAACATTTAATTTTAAAATTATTTACTTCTTAGCAGGTATCATGTTACACAGACTAACGAATAACAACTAACGGTCAGGTCAATAGAATTATTTGTATACCTCATTGCAATAAATACAAATAAATATCAAACCACTATAAGTTATACCAATTATAAAATAACTTCGTCTAACAGTTAGTTGATCTCTAACATGACTTTATTTTTATTTTTAAATACTATTTTAAAAAGGTACTTATAATTAAAAATTATGTACTATTTTAATTTAAATTGCTGAAAGATACATTTTTCATACATAAGAAAATAAGCACTTATTTTAAAAGAATAAGAGTCTGTTTCTTCGAAAATAGTCTTTTCATAAGTTATGGAAAAATAAAATTTAAAATTAGAATAAATTAAGATTTAAAAAAATTGGATTGCATTAATCGAGCCATAAACTTATAACTACTGCACGTTGCATAATAAAATTTTATTTTGTAATTAAACATTTTTATTTTTATATAATTCTAATTCAATCTGTCTTTCATATGTTTATGGAAAGACAGTCTTTCCCCAAAACTTTGTCAAGAATTAATTTAAAAAATAATATAGTACTCCTTTTGTTCCAGACTAAGCTGCACACTTACTATCTAACGGTCAACACTATTAAATTTTGACCACATATTTTAATAGATATATAAAAAATAATATAATCGTATGTGATATTGTTGGATTCATTTTAGTAAGTAGTTTCTAAATATCTATTTTTTATTTGTCGTTATTATACATAGTTAAACATATTAATGGTCAAACATGCTTCTTAAAGACTGCGAAAAAGATTCTATGGAGGTTAGTCTGGAATGGAGGGAGTATTAAATTATAATTTTGACCATTTTCTTATATCTATATATATTTACCGAATAGAAAAATTAGAGAAAGTCTTAGGAAATAAGACATTTCTTTAAGGTTATGGACAGTTCACTGTACTTTTTATCTTAAGTGTTAAAATTTAAATATCGTATTTAAAAAGTTAAAACAAATAATAATGTATATTTGAATGTGAAAATATAAAAAATATATAATGTAATTTTTTTAAATTTTGTATGTAATTTAACGAATACAGTGTATAAGGTAAAAAATAAGTGGTTCATCTATAAACTTATGGACAAGTCGCCTGCCAGAAGACCCACTCAAAAAATTATACTTTTCAACTTGGTCATTGACTAAAGATTAAGTGCTAAAATAACCATGACTTGAGGCTGAAAGTGCACATATAACCATGCAATTTCAGGAAGTGCAATACCTTTGACTCCGTTGACTTTTAAGTCAACATTCAGATGACCGAATTTTGTGGAAAATATTATTTTGCCCTTGAATTTGAAAAGGAAAATTGTGAAATGACTGAACTGCCCCTTCCCCTATCATACATTTCTTCTTCCTCCTGGCACATTTCTTCTTCCTCCCTTATTCGCCCCCCCCCCCGATTTCATCCGATATATCGTACTCCTTAATTCTGATGGGATGGCTGAGTGGGTTGCAGGGTCGCGTGGGGTCGGGAGAGGTGGAGCTGCGTGGTGTTATGGTTTGCGGTGGGGCGGGGCGGAGCGAAGGTGGGGATTCAGTCACGGAGGGGTGGAGCGACAGTGGGGGATTGAGTCACAGTGGCGTGACGCAGAGTGATGGTGGGGATTGAGCTGCAGTGGGGCTTAGTCAGGGTGAGACGGAGCGATGGTAGGGGCTGAGTCACGGCTTGGAGCTGAGTGAGGTGGAGCGGTGGTGAGGATTGATTCACAGTGGCGTGAGGCAGAGTGACGGTGGGGATTGAGTCACGGTGGGGCAGAGCGACAATGTGGATGAGCGGTGGGATGAGCGCGGGGATGAGCGGTGGTTAGGGTTTCGATGGTATAGGTGGGGGGAGGCTGAGCGACGGTTAGGATTTCCAGAACCTGTAGAACGAAGATGGAGACACCAACTCACACTCGTCGTCGCAGTTCCTTCTCTGTCGTACTCTGCGTGGTAGTAGAAAAGTAGGCGGCGGAGATAACAAATTTCCTTGGCTGTAGAATATTGGGGCAAAGATGGAGAAAAAGATTCACCGACAAATTGGTGGGGATTGGGAGCACAGTCATGCGGTGGAGTTTGGAAGATTTTTTAGTGCTGCTTTGCTGGGACTGGCTGAGTGGTGGCAGTTTCCGGCATAAAAGTGGTGGAGCAGTGGCAGTTCTCTGTGGCGCAACGGCGGTGAAGAAGAAGAAAATCAGTAACCTGCCACATCACAAGGGTATTATGGTATTCATTTTTCAGCATCTTAGTCAAGGGTATTTTGGTCATTTCAGTTTCTAGTCATTGCCGGAATGTCATCGGTCATGTCGGAATTAGGGTGTTAGGCTATATCAACACATTTTTTGAAAGTTAAGGTTAGATTGACACATAAAATAATTAATTAGGGTTAAATTAACACTTTTTAGATTATAAAATTATGTTGACACTTTCATCCAAAAGATAGGGTTATAATTTATAAATGTATTTATCCCTTTACAAAATCTTTGCAACAGCACATTTATAAATGGTTGTTTGTTCTCCTTTTTTTTCTTTTCTTGTTTGAAAATGCCTGTTCTCCTCAAGAGGACTTCTAGTGGGACGCCTGCACTTAGTTGTGGGACATGTTTTATTTTGCATTTTCCGAATAATAAGTTTTCCATACCTTTAAATGATGCCATTAAATAGAAGATATGAATAATAAGAAGTTATTATACCCTCTTTAAGTGCATCCCGATTGATACATAGCAATGGAAATATATTCGTAGTCTTAATTGTAGCTCACCCTAATTATGGCAGGACATACATGCATATTCTGAAAATTTGTATCCTTTAAGAATAGTTATAGTAAATCAAGAAAATTAAATAAGAATTAATATTGTGATTTTTATGCATTTCAATAAGATCTGAATCTATGAGCATTCATTAAAAATATATTTTTATATGAGTCCGTCTCTTGAAATCCACAAGATATGGAAAAATTAGAGATTCAAATGCAATTTTACCATAAAAGATGAAAAAATTGCGGATTAAACCAATTAAAATTTAGGTCAAATTCATACCATAAGCTATTTAAATAAACACACGCTTATTTGAGTTTTCGTTAAAAACATTACATATTTTAAGTAAAACATAATTTATGCAACCTGATCTGACAGAGTATAATTATGTAAAAGTATGGATGTTATAGAAAATATGTGCGTCCAGTGTGAACGTTGTTAAAGTTAAAGAGAACATTGTGATAATTTAACAACATATTCTTTGCTATTTCAAGAAGTTCTCAAAATATGTCATTTTTGTTTGGACGGACGAAAATATTGTGTTATATTTGTTGGGACGGAGAGAATATATTTTACTCTAAATATGTAATGTTTCTAATAAAAATCAAATACTCCACTTATAGTTATTGCTGAATATAAATCTCTAAATTCATGGAGTATTATTTAAATTAAACCCCGTCTTTCTCATAACTCTGTCTTTTTTTTATTATGCTAAATTGTCAATTTTCGTTCATTTCTACGCTAATTAAGTACATTGATTTAAGAATCCATTGAAGTAGAAGTCTCTCGTGCCGTGTATTACTGTTGCGGGCTTATCACTAGAACCTACATTATTGTTGTTAGTAATATACTCCCACCTTCCGACCTCAATTTTTCAAATACTCCATTTGTCACACACTAAATTATTCACTTATTATTTAACAGTTAATATTATTAAACTTTAACCACTTATTCAATTAGATATAAACAATAATATTATTGGATCCTTCGTAACAAATAATTTTTAAATATTATATTTTATATGTTTCTACTATACGTAACTAAACATATTAAAAGTTGAACATGTTTCTTATAAGCCTTAGAAATATTCCTTGCAATTTAGTTTGACACGAATGTAGTACCTTTTCTTATAGTTACACACATTTTTTTTCATGAGCTGTTTTTAAACACAATATAATTGACCGAGTCTTACAAAATGCAACCTTTTTAATTTTATGGAACAATAACTATTATTTTTAACTTTAAAGCCATATTTTTAATTTAAGTATTCTATAATGTAAGTTAAATATGTAAGTTAAATATGTAATAAGATGTGTTTATATTTAAAAATACAAAAAAGTACTCATATGAGAAAGTTATTTTCATTGGATAAAAATGATAAGCAGATCTATGCTTAGAGCTGCAACCAGAACAAGCAGCTTCATACGCTTCAAAGAAGTAAGAAGCTATATTAGCATATCAACCAAAATCCTGATAACCCAAGGCTTAGGCTAACTTAGAGCATCGTTCATGTCAACTTAGCGGCTAGAAGCTTGTTTCAGAGGCGTTCTTACAGTTATACAGAAGGCATATTAAACGAAAGGACTTACATAGTCTCATCCTAAAGTCCCACACATGCCTGCTCTTCGTATATAGGAACATGATTCTCAGTATCCTACCTTTAAATAAGTCTTTCGATAGACGATCAACTATCAGCCTAGTTCGACACCCTATTCTCAACTAAACTAGTAGACATGCACTTCTAGGCATTTCTCAAAAGAGTTAGATCCGTCTAATCAATATAGTTATTCAGTTGACAGACAATGAAAGTTTCAGGCAAAGACAGAGGATCCGATCCTGTAGTCAACTACCTGGACTATTCATAATAGAATAGACTGGATTAGCGAGATCTGTTTTCACCTGAACCCCATCTTGTTAATCCTAAGAGGCACGAGCTATATCTTACATACTCTATTGTCCGATCATAGCCGTCTGAGAGTTACGCCCAAGCAAGAGGAGCATCCAATCCACACCTAGGTAGACAAAGTTGATCTGCCATATGCTCTTCCAACTAACACAGTCCACAACTTAAGGGGAAAATGTGCTTTAATACTTTTCGAGTTTTGCAAGAAGATAAAAAGTACGATAATCTCAAATGCAGTGTGCATACCGATAAACATTCATGGGATATATACAAATATAACCATATATACTTGAGGTAAGTGCAAATATAACCCTCCGATAAATAATACTACAAAAACAACCCTAACTAGTTGATGAAAGTGCAAATATAACCCTCTGGTAAGAAATCCGGCGTTGACCGTATTTTTCCGGCGTTGACCCCTCCAAAAATGATAAAAATGAAAAAATGCCCTAGGACCAAAAGTTGAATCCGGGTGGACAATTATACCCGGACCACCACCGGATCACCGCCAACCGTCGCCGGACCAGGTAGGGATATATCAACACATTATGAAAACAGATAGGGTTATATCAGCACATTCCTAAAACTTATAGGGTTATATCAGCACATTCATAAAAAAAATGTAGGGTTATATCAACACATATTATAAAAGCAAAACTCATCAACATTAAAAACCCTAGGTTGGAGAAAACGAAAAAATAAAAATACGCACACAACATCAAAGGTCACCCAATGATCAATTTGAACTAAACTCAACAAAATAAACAAAATATCATAAAAAATCATTATATTCTATACCATATATATCACATATCTCTATTCATGTGGCGAGAAGCAAAAAAAATCACAAAATAAAACTCAATGTTGCATTAATCTAGTGACTTAAGGGGAATTTCGAATGAAAATACCATTTTTGAATGGTTTTTACACCTCCACTTCAATGTCCATTGCGTCGAACTCACCAAAGCTCTTTTTTTGCCACTAGAATCACACTCTGGAACATCGACAATAGGTAGAAGGGGTTAAAATGGTGGTTGCATACAATTGGCGTTGATTGTATATATGACACTTTGTTTTTATAGCATGTGCTAATATAATCCTACATTTTTTTTGCAAATTTGCTGATATAACCCTATCCGTTTTAGGAATGTGCTGATATAACCCTACCTGTTATGGCGGCGGCGCAGTCCGACGGTAATATTTGGGTTTTAATTATGCTAAGGGCAATAATGTCATTTCCTATATTTTAGTTTTTAATTTTTTTAGAAGGGATGAAATTCCATCTAAAAGTTCTCGTAAAGGTTATATTTGCACTTTTACTTATCATTTAGGCTTATATTTGCACTTTCAATTATCAAAATGTTATATTTGCACTTATATGAATTATATAGTATTATATATGCATTTTTCTCAACATTCACCGCAAAGCACCATATAATAAGGATTGTTTGCTATCGGTATCAACCGGGGCTATATAAGTAATTATTTTGACTTATTTGAGAAAACGACATTGTTTTGCTTTCTCAATTCCTATTATTCAATGCCATTCTTCGTTTCATCGTCTTCTTCATAGTCTTCTAATTCCCTCTTAATCTCTGTTCCTGCCATTTGTTTCATCGGCGTCTTCAAGCAATTTTCCCCAAACAATGGATGTAGTAGAAAGTCATGGAAGAAATGGTACATTTGTTTCCTCTTCTTCTTATATTTGTTGATGTGCCGGTGGCCTCGAGATAGTCTGGGTTTGTCTACAAGAAGGGGTTAATCGAGCGTCATATATTGTTTTCCCCCTTCGCAATTGTTTTCCCAATCGCCAGTAAGCAATTCCTTCAGATTTTGTTTTCCTTCTTTAATTGAAACCGATTTTGTAGACGTACTGATGTGTTTTTGGTGTCTTAGTTTTCCTATGGTTTAGATTATTGTTCGAAACTGGAGGGAGATACATTGTACATATCAATCTTCGCTCAACTTCCCGTCGTTTGGTTGAATGAGTTATGCATCTGAAATTTAATTATTTGTCATTAGATTGGGAATTTGGTGCTTATTCAGGTGACAAAATTGTGTATATGTGATTTTAATTTTTTGTGTTCTTTTCTTTTTCTTTTCAAGATCATGATGCTAAAGTGAATGTTAGTCTTGAAGATGCTGAAAGGGTTTTCCTTGGAATTTAGGTGATACTATTTCTGTTTTTAGCATGAGTCGAGATGGGAAACCTAAGAAATTACTATCTTACTTGTTGGAATCATGTTTCAATCTTTAAATAACCAAGTGTCTTTGGAAATTATTTCCAATCTCTCAGTCAAAGTGATGGAAGGTGGCGATTTAGTTCCAACAATCCAGAGTCTAGCATGTATCCTGCAGGTACCATATTCACTTATTCAAACGATGATATGGTCTTATAAGTTATAAGAGACTGAAAGGAACTCTGCACATCTCTTTGTTTTAGGTCAGTGTGATGGGAATGAGCTGTTTTATGAACATGGAAGTATTAATGATTCCAAAAGTTTTGGCATGAGTAAAATTTTGATCAACTCCACCCCCTATCCTCTTTTTATGTTATCCTACTTAGATACTAAGCATCTGTTATTATATGGGAAAATGAGAGAAACGTATTAAATATTAGTGGTTTATAAAAACTTGGAAAGAACTGGAAAACATATAAATTTGTATGATACAACTTGTATTTACGTAATATGACCGTGCGATGTGATTGAACTAGCTGATTACAAATTGTGGGAGAAAGACTTGATTGTATGGTGTATACTAAGGTTCTAAATGGAAGCACTTTTCAAGTTATGGTGTAAATTAGAATTTACCGTTATAATAAATTCCCATCATTAACCAACTTAAAAGAAAAGTGTGGTTCGAATTATAATTCCATATATGAGTTTTGATTTAGTTTTGTGAGAATTAATGGAATTATTATGGCAAGACCAGCGCTTGAAACATTGTTTGGAGTTGTTTCATTGGCATCTCAAGATATAGATTAGTCTCTGGTTGGTGATACTTTTCTAGGAGTAGTCTTTTCTCTTAAGTCCTTGATGTCTTCGAATAATTTCTTACGCTTTTAAAAGATGTATAGTGAATTGGTTTCCCGTAAATCTCACTAGAAGAAGTGTTATTTCAAATATCTTGAAAATCAAAAGTGCTAATGGTGAAGCACCTCAGCAGTAATTTGTTGGACCAAATTCTTCCAAAACTTATTATATGGTGAATAGATAAAGAAAACATTCTAAGACATCAGTTTTTAAAATTTCTGGGATAT
Source organism: Rubia peregrina (assembly GCA_032355705.1). Lineage (NCBI taxonomy): Eukaryota > Viridiplantae > Streptophyta > Magnoliopsida > Gentianales > Rubiaceae > Rubia > Rubia peregrina. The sequence continues at coordinate 8,431 of JAULKK010295559.1, forward strand.
CTTTAGAGTCTGGTTTAATACAAAGAGTAAATCGTGTGCATATCGAGTATATCAGATGTTTTAACTCAAGTAACTCAATATTTTCAATATAAGAGAAAGAGTATAATTTCAAGTTTAGGATGATAAGAGATGTGATGAATAATTTGCTAAAGACCTTACGACGAGATAATCAACAAGCATGTCTATTGCAGGTTGCTGAACCAAGCCCTCCTGCCCTGGCACCGGCCACTCCTTGCAGCTGAAAATGCTGATTCGAATATATTTCGTCCAGTGGTTTGTATTGTATCATGTATTAGTTTTATATGTGAAAGTACAAGAATGTGTCTAGAATGGCACATTCATTCTTTGCCCATTCATTATTTTCCTCGACGCCAACATAACAAAATAAACATTTCTACTTCATTTTTACTTTTCTGCCTCAATATAATCAAATGTAACACCAATGCAGATAGCTGAGAAGAAATGACAGTTGTGTCTGCAGCAAATAGAACCCGTATGCCCTCACTTTTTTGTTGTTGTTTAGGTGAAGGAGTTTATTTTGTTTTGTAGATAAAACACATATCTTCCATGTTTTGAAATTAGTGTATATACTAAGTTTACTGCATATACCGAGTTTCAGGTGGCATAAGTGTTACTCGGGAGTCTTTGCTTGTTAATTAAATAAGAAGGTTTTACATGGAAAGCAGCTTTGCATTAACACTGTAAGTTTACATTATTATTTTTTGATTTCATGTTGCTTCATGATGTGACATTTTTTACTTTCATCTACTTTTACCTTTGGTGAGAGCACATCTCTACGGCGATGAGGTGAACATGTCCCTAGCAAAGTCTAAAGCTAAGCTACTGCATGAGAAAAATAAGAGAGCATTACAATGATGATGATGTTATCAGAAATGTAACCAGAAGGAGTAAAGCACGAGTCAATGCAAAATTGTGGGAAATTAATAGTGAGCATATATTTTTTTTATTGATTTGCGTTAGTTACTTGTATTTTCGAAGATAAGTTTTACTTTTCTATAAGATGAATATTTTACATATATTTTACTTATTTCATATACTTGCAATATATTATTTATTGAAAATTATAATAAAAATCAGAAAATCTCATCTAAAAACCCTCTGAGCCGCTGTCTCTCCCTCCTCTCAATGACATAAACTTTTTTCTTCAATCTTTTTTCCCCATCTTCTCATTATGGGGACATGGTAAAACAATAAATTTTCAACTGATATTCTTTGAACGTGTTTGTTTTTGAATAAGTATGTGTTTGTCATCATACATTAGTATTGTTCTTCGATTTATTAGATTAGATTGTTGTGTATGTGATAATCACTCTATTTAATTGTTCGCGTCGATGTTTTGTTCTCGATTTAGTTGTACAAATATGTTTTCATATATTTTGTTTGTGTTTCTGTATTTTCCATTTTTGGAAGCTTCATATCTATGTTTTTCAAGGTGTTTACGGTTTGGACAACATAGATCGTGGATCAAGTGGTGTAGGAGTTATTGAAGATCTCTGTTTGGTGAAGTGATTGATGCATGATACACTCTTCTCTGTCAATTCGTCATGATTTTTGCGGGAAGCGAGTTAATATCCACGAGTTCAATGTTACAATTTATTGGATTTCTGATCTTTAATAGTATATGCGATCAGTATTGGTGACATGTAATTTAGATATCCTTGCAATAGATTTGTTATTGCTAGAGGTTTGTTGAGTTGGATGTCAATTCCACTTATCGTAATCGTTGCTAAACGTTTTTCCGAATACCTACGAATGATTATTTTCAATATATATACATATATAGATATAGAAAGGTTGTACAATTTTTTTATTCTATCCCTATTTAATAAATTATAAATAAATTAATTATTTTACTTTATAATTCATATACCTATTCTTGGATGAATAAACTTTATAATTTATATATTTTTATTTTAAATGTAAAGAGCAAATATTACATGTCAATTAATTAAATATTTTAATCAAAAATTCCGTTTGTTGCGCGGTGAGACTCTGCTAGTTTAATTAAAAGATTTTTTCTTAAAACACGGTATCTATAAGAATGAAAATGAATAGAGTATATGACAATATGCAAGTGGCTTATAAGAGACCACTAATCGTTCTTTCTCATCAATGGGCTACATCGTTCTCAAACCATTTCATTCTCTTCGTCCATGAGAATTTTGAATAGTGGAGTGCTAGTCCACATAAATTATTCTCGTATCATATACAGTCTGGAATAATTCAAGAAAAAATTCTTATATTTTAGGATATACCTATTAACAAATAAAAAATAGTTATCATTTAAACAGATTTTAATTAATATAATATGCATAAAATGGGTATACATGTACTATAATAATAGAGTTCTTCTCTTGAAAGACAGTCTTTCCATAAGTCATGGAAATATCAAGGTTTAAAGTGTAAATTATAAGAAATGAAGATAAAATTTTTGGGTTGCATGAATCGGTTATAAACTTTATAACTACTACACATTGCATAATAAAATTTTAATATTACAACAAAGACCTTTTACCTTTTATTATTCTAATTAAATCTCGTTTTTTCATAAACTTATGGACATGTTGTCTTCTAAGAGCATTTCCAATGGACTGAAACTTTACGTTCCACGTCAACATTTGGAAGAAAATGAAACTCTAACTGTACGCTATTATTGTGTTCCAGATCCCGCAAATGAATAGTTGGACGCCAAATTTAACGTGCGCTGTTCATACTCTCAATTTTGTTTAACCCCTTCTTTCTTTTCTTTTTTATTTACGCCATTCACAATTATGCTTTTCTTCCTGCCTAACTCCTTTTCTTTCTACCTTATTTTTACAATTTCTATTTTCATGCCTTTTCTCTTTTTTTTACATGAATTTGTACGTTATTTGTAAACAAAATATAATAAGTTTTTTATTTTTTTATTTTATATTTTGTAATGATTTATAGGGAAGAACAATGTTTTTGGTTATGAATTTTTTAAATAAATAATATTAATTATTAATTAATTTAATTACAAGTAATAACTCAAGGTGAGCACTAACAAGTTTGCAATATAATTTTAAAAAATATTCCTTTTAGTAAATATACAGAGTAAATCATTGGAGTAAATACAATATAGTAACTGTAAAATACTATCGTACAAACTGAAAGATAGAGTAAACCATTGGAGATGCTCTAAGACTTTGCCATAATAATAAGTGGAATTGAAAGAGTTGAGGTTGTGGGCCTTGTGGACAGGTAAAGTTGGGACCACTCTTTTGGATTACATTCATGGGGACCTTTATTGGGCCGAATTTAGATCCAAACTCTAAGGCCTAACAAGCTGTCTTAAAATTGGGTCGTCAACTTGAATGAATTGGGGAAAACCCGCTCTAAAACGTTCTTTTGATTCCAGTTCATTAATGGACCTCATCAATGGAACCGCAAAGAAATCATTCCATTTTTCTCTTCATATTGGTTGAAACCACTCCATGGACCAACTTGATTTTCAATCTTACTCATTAATTTTACCTTCAATATTTAATTAAAATAAATTTATCTACCCAAAATAAATTGAAATGTGAAATTTAATAACACAATTTTACTTTTATAATTTATTTTGATTTTTAAAATTTAATTAATGTATTTCTAAATTAAATTCTTTATTTAAACTTAAATATTATAAACATGTAATAGGAGTTGTTTGATTATAAAAAATATATAAAAAACATTATATAAATAATTAATGCAGTTAAGTTTAAAATATAGTACAGTACTTCAATTTAACAATACAATATACATTTAAAAATAAAGCATTTAAATTTAAAAAATTAATTTAAAAATATAGTACTCTCTCTGTTTTATTATTTATGACACACTTATTTTAAATGGATATTTTCTTTTATTTGACTTTATTTCCATTTTTGGCAAGATTCCTTCAATTTCATCCACTCATTTTACTTTTTACTTTCTACATTCAATTTCATCCATTTATTTTCTTCACCTAAATCCAAATACCTAAACCTATGGTTTCATAAATATAAAAAAAAAAGTGGATCGCTATACCACGCCCTGTATTTTACTTAGTTTCGCCCTGTATTTTGTATTAAAGAAATACATTATGTATTTCTTATATATTTAAAGAAATATTGAGCTATGAATTAATTAAAAAATTAATATTAATTAACCAGAATTTAAATTAATATTAATTAATCATAATTTAAAAATAATGTCAGTAAGCAGGAAAAGGTTCCCGCTGGCGCCCGGCCAGCGTTGTTTTTGCCGAAGGGAGATTTCCGCCGCCCCTTCTCTTCCTCTGCCGCCCCCGCTCTTTCCCTCGCCGCTCCCTTCTCTCTCCCTGTCTCCCTCTTTTCTTCCTTCGCCGCCCCATTTTTTCCTCCAACGCCCCTTCTCTTCCCTCTGTCGCCCCTTCTCTTTCCTCCGCCGCCCATTCCCTTTCCCCGATCTCGTTCCCCCGCTTGAAATTCACCGGTTGCGTTCCCCCACTCTCAAGTCCATTGCCGCCCGGTTGCCCTGCCCACCTCTC
>JAULKK010295579.1:0-12956 GCA_032355705.1 Rubia peregrina
GCACCATCACCCCCCATCCAGCCATCCCCGCCCATCCGGCCATCCCCGATACTCCCACCCATCTTCCATCCTAGCCACCACAACCTTCAACCCCGACGCTCAGCCCCAATCACTGAGAAGATTAAAGAGAAACGAAGGCACAAACCCTAGCGGTGTGAACCCTAGCACCACCACCCTAACTGCGTGAATTCTTACCCCACCACCCTAGGGGTGCAAACCCTAGCGCCACCACCATCCTAGCAGAGAAGGAAAACTTAAGAGAACGAAGAAAAAGAGAAAGAACGACGGAGCATAGAAGGAAAAGAAGAAGAAGGAACGGCGAAAGAGAAAAGGAACGACGAGGAAAAAAGGAAAAGAAGATGAAAATAAGGGTTTTGGAGGGTCAATGTAATTTTCTTATGTTTTTTCAATATTTGAAAAATCAGAGGGGTAAAATTGTCTTTTCAGTCAAATTTAGCCTTAAACTGCCGGAATGGGTAAAATTGCACTTACATCATCTAGGGTTATATTTACACTTTCAATTATCAAAAGGTTATATTGGCACGTATGTCAAGTAGGTAGGGTTATAAAAGCACTTTTCTCAAATTTATAACTTTGTATTTTATTTTTGAATTTAATTTATAAAAATATTTATATTTAATTTATATTTTAAAAGGTTGTCTTTCAAAAAAATTAATATCATTTTAAATTCAAATTATTTAGATTAATAAATGCTTTTAACTGATAGATATATTTTGAGATATAAATATAAAAGATACGTTCTTAAAAGAATACACAATTCATAACTATAACATTAAATTGTAAATTTCAATAATGGAAAGTCTCTTCTTACACTAGATTAACCGTGTATTTGTTGTATTTCATGGTAGTCATATCTATGATTAACTTACAATTGTTCGTGGAATTTCACAGCGCTTCTGAACACCGTGAAAGATTGTTTAATTTTGAACTGTCATATTATCTTTCAATTTTGGAACGGGTATTGTAGACCGGGTTCTAAATGATTTTCCAATATCGAAAGTAGATTCGGTACTGCATTTGTTGGCAGGGTATGCGGTGATTTTTTTATATTGTAAACGAAAAGCCTTTCAGAACGGGATTTTCTTTGTTGTCCTTCCAAAGTTGAATGTTTTCAGGGATGGTTGTGTACAGGGAGGGAGTTTCATGTTACGAAATCAAATTGTGTATATGAAAAATTCAGTATCCGATATTGGTATTAGGTTCAAAATGATGTTTCAAATAATATTTGTCCCGATTTTGGTGTCTAATTCGGGATTTTTTTCTATTACATGCCATTAATTTCATTTAAATACCTTTTGACATCAGAATATATATATCAGAAATTTGATTCTATCAAATGTGAAAATGATTCGGTTTTAGAATTTATTCGGGGAAATGTGAAAATTTTGTAAAAAAATGTATGAACCTTACAATCCACATTCAATGGTCAATACTATTAAGTCGTTTCAATGTGGAAACTGCGAATCTTACCTAGATGATAACTCGCATTAGTTGCTTGAAAGTAGCGTGGGTTCAATGGAGACCTACAAAATTCCTAAACTCTAACAGAAAAAAGGTTAGACCTAGTGTGGGTTGTCTAAATACATACATAGTCACTTTGTCCTTCTCAAAGGTAGGTAAGAAAATGCTTGAAGAACAAATTTATAAAGTATAGTTGACGATCCTGGCTCGGACCTTGTTTAATTCGTCCTTTGAATATGGTGTTGTATCATCTCCAAATATTTGAAAATTAAGTTTATACGTTCGTCAATAATTTGTAGGATTATGAAAAATAATACATATGAAGAATTACCATATGCGTCACAGTAAGAAAATGTATTCTCACTCACTCTAATGGCATGGTATCATCTGCCAAATTAACAATGCACCCGGCGGCGTTCAACATGGTGTAGTAACCACATTCTCAGTTACTTTATTGTTTCTTGTACTACATGAAATGTAATACGGATTAGCATTATGTACTTCCAAGATTAAACACTATTATGATGAAGTGTTTGTATGCGCTACCTTAATTTGAATGAGTTTGAATGGTTTGTATTTTGTTGAGCTCTCTCCACCTAAAGCCTTACATAATAGTTCTGCAAATGAATTGACGGGTGGGAGTTGAAGGGGTCCAACCAATAAACATGTGTTGTCATCTTATTAATTGCAACCAAACGCCAGTGACCCCTACACAAAAACAAGCACTTAGGAAGGACCAATATTATTGTAGAAGCACTGTAAGACACACAATTAGACCAAATTTACTTGTCTATGAAAGGCGCTAAGAAGAAGGACATGTTCTCAACTTGAAGAATAGTTTAAAGATAGGACGGTCTCTCTTCTGTGGAATGCCCAAGTTCTTAGATGGTTTACAGACGTAGAAATCCAATCCATTGTTTGGGCTGTTTTATATCCCCCCATGATTTGTGCCTAAGAATATTTTAGTGAGTACAATAAAACGGAGAATATATATGAAGTCAAACATTACACAACGAAGAAAAGAGTTAAAGTATGCTCCAAATGGTTGAGCCAATTGAAGTGTGCTTACATTTGAGCTACTAACATTAGTGGTTGAGTTTCTTTTTCACACGTCCACAAGTACTTTAAAGCAGCCCAACAAACAAGAACAGTTTGCTAAACCCTGAAAATTGATATGTGGGCATGGAAGGAGTATGTTTGAAGCTTATCATGTTAGGAAATCAATTCGATCAACATCCTTACTGGTGACAGTATTTCCATGGAATTGAGGATGTTCGGCGGTTTCTTAGGTGTCACGACACCTTTACCAGTGATGGCATTTCCATGAAATTCATATTTTTTATTATAAAAGTTATAACACAGTTTATTGTACGATTTACAACTATATAACAAAAAAACACTCAAGTAATCTATTTTTATGGAGTAATATTCATGAATTTTGATGCAAAAGTGATATGTGTATCATGATTGATTGCATTAAATACAAGTCCATGGTCATCCCTATAAAGACTGGTAGAGAAATATTAATTGGAAACATTTTCTTGTGGTATTTTTGCTTGACTAAATTATTTTTTTGGTCCCTAACATATTATCTTATACCATATTTTGGTCTCCGAGACCAATACCTCATCCTTTTGGGATCCAATAAATGCAAAATGATTTTTTTGCTCCCAAAACCAGATTCCGGGTGGTTTTCAGGTAAACCAGAATTATTTTCTGATATACCCAAGGGTATTTTTGTAATTTTACTAATCAAAAACATTTTCAATTAAAAATTCTACCGAATTCTAGCCAGAATTCCGTCAGGTTTTCAGTGCCTCCGCTGGAACAGCCGGATCTCGCCTCCTCTCTTCGGAATTCCGCCTCCGCATTTTCTATCAGGTTCAGAATCAAGAACAAAAACCCACATCGGATTTGATGTTTTTCACGTTGTAGAGTGCATATTCACTTGCATCTTTGCCCTATGATCTGGGAGAAGAGCTCTTTAATGGTGGATATAATGCAGGAGATCCTCGTGAAACCCATCCAGTTGGCCGACCAGGTCGCCTAGGCGACGGATGAGGCCAATTCCTTCAAGCTCGAGTGTGGGGAGTTGAAGTCCAAGACAAACAAGCTCGCTGTGCTTTTTCTGTAGGCGGCGCGTGTGAGCAACGACCTCTACGAGTACCCCACTCACCGTATCCTCGTTGACACAGAGCAGGCACTGGAGAGGGCGCTAGCAATGATACTGAAATGTTGAGGCCATGACCTCTTGAAGAGGGTCTTCACCATCCTCTCATTCGCGGCATTCCAGAAGATGTTGTCGCAAATGGAGAACCCTGCCAGAGATGTGTCGTGGTTGTTCTGTGTGTCGGCACCAGCGGATGACCGCATCAATGAGTACCTCATACTCCCTTCGATTGCGGCAAACGAGCCCATCATCTACCTGATATGGGAGCACATCGCCACCCCAAGAGCTCACCGAATCCCCAAAAGGAGGGGAAAGACTGGTGGGGTGGTGGAAGGGAAAGGAGAGTAATTCCGAAATCTGAGGGAAATGAGAGTAATTCCATAGTCAAAGGGAAAACAGAATAATCAGCTGATGATGAGCTCGTTCATCAGATCCCGGAAAGGAGGGGAAAGGCTTGTTCGCCGCGATCGGAGGGAAGGGCGATGAAAGGGAAATGGGAGGGGGGTGAAAGAAAAAAATAGAAAAGAAATAGAAAAAGAATATAAAATAGAAAATAGAAAATAAATAGAAAAGGATAAAAGAAATTGAAAATATTTTTAATTAATAAAATTACAAAAATACCCATGGCTATACCAGAGAAATAATTTTGGTTTACCTGAAAACTATCTGGAATCTGGTTTTGGGATCAAACACATTATTTTGTATTTGTTGGGTCCCAAAAGGATGCGGTATTGGTCTCGTTGACCAAAAGATGGTATAGAATGATATGTTAGGGAACAAAAAATTTAGTTTTTTTGCTTTCACTTTATAGAAGTGACATATATAAAATGATTCACTGAATAAAATACAAACGAAATCACGCTTATCACATTTCGCATCCATCTAATTCACAATTCTATCATAAAAGTTGCACTTGTAAACAAATTTATTGTACAAATTATAATTGTATAATAAAAATCACTCAACTCATCTGTTTTCTATGGAGTATTGTGTACGATTTTCGCTACAAAAAGTATACGTGTATCACGATCATTTTCATTAAATACAAGAATGTGGTCATTCTAGAAAGACTAGTAGAGTAAAAATACTTGAATTCTTACATGTTTTATTAATGGTAATTACACTTTCACTTTTAAAAAGTGACATGTGCCATGAGTCACTAGATTAATAATCACAATTATCACATTCCGCATCCATGAAATTCAAATTTCTATCTTAAAAGTTGCATTTATAACACAAATGACTGCATAAATTACAGTTGTATAACACTATACACTCAATCATCTATTTTATGGAGAAATATTCATGATTTCTTCAACAAAAATGATACATGTATGGCAATTGATTTCATAAAATATAAGTGTGTGGTTACCCTGCTAAGACTAGTAGATTAATATTAGTTGTATACATACATTATTGATAGCGTTATTCACGCTTTCACTTTAAAAAGTGACACATTTACCATAACTCACTGAATAAAATAAAAAACAAATCACTCTTATCACATTTTGCATCCATGAAATCCATATTTATATCATAAAAGTTACATTTATAATGCGATTTAGTGTACAAATTATAGTTGTATAGCAGAAAGCTCTAAATCCATCTACTTTTATGGAGTAATATTCATAATATTATCTACAAAAGTGATAAGTGTGTGATAATCTTTTATGAGCCTAATAGGATTATTTTAGTTGAATATGTACATTTTTAAATGATGATGTTTAAGCTTTCATGACTTTAAAAATTAAAGCATATATCATGAATCAATGAATAAAATATAAAAAAATCACGCTTGTCACATTTTGCATTCATGAAATTTACACTTCTATCATAAAAGTTGCATTTAAAACACATTTTATGATGCAAATTATAGTTGTATAACATTTAACACTCAATTCATCTATTTTTTATAATGAAAAATCCCGATCTTTGTTTAAAAAATAGATTCATGTATTTAGATTGATTGCATGAATTACAAGTATGTGGTTCTCCTACAAAGGCTAGTAGGGTAATATAAGTTGACTACATACATTTTCTTGATGGTGGGGTTTACGCTTTCACTTTGAATAAAGCAACTCATATGCAATAACTCGGTGAATAAAATACAAAGAAATCACGCTTATCACATTTCACATTCATGAAACTTTTGCTACAAAAGTGATACGTGCATCACAATTGATGGTATGAAATACAAATGTATGGTCGTCATTTATAAGGCTAATAGGGTAATAATAGTTGAATACATACCTTTTTTTTACAACGGTGTTTACATTTTCCCTTTGTATTAGTAACGTATATGTCATGACTTATTGAATAAAATACAAAATAAATCATGCTTATCACATTTCACATCTATGAAACTCACTCTTCTATCATTAAAATTGTAGTCAAAACATATTTTAATGTACATATTATAGTTGTCTAACATCAAACACTCAATTCATCTATTTTTATGGAGTAATATTCACGATTTTCTCTACAAAAGCGATATTGATTGCACAAAATACAAGTATGTTGTCATCCTATAAAGGGTTGTAGGATTTTTTTTAGTTGAATACGTACACTTTTTTATATAGGTTTTTTCACTTTCAATTTAGAAAAAATAAAGCATATTCCATGGCCAATGAATAAAATACAAAAGAAGTCATGCTTATCACACTTTGCATTCGTGAAATTTTTCTACAAAAGTGTTACTACCTCCGTTTCTTTTATAATGGCACCGTTTGACCACTAGTTTTTACGTGCAATGTTTGACCATCGATAACTTTTGTTATATATAATAATAGACATCATGTGAGATGGCGATGTATTCTCCGTAACGTATAGTTTTTGAAAAGTAAAATTTCATCGTTTGTTATTAGACAAAACTAAAGTTATCGGTGGTCAAACATGCCTTCATAAAATGTCAAAAAAAAGGGTGTCATTATAAAAGAAACGGAGGGAGTACATGTATAGCAATTGATTGCATGAAATACATGTGTGTGGTCATCCTTTACAAGGCTAATGGGGTATTATTAGTCGAATACACACATTTTATGATAGTGTTGTTTACGCTTTCACTTTTAAAAAAAGCACACATAGGTCATGACTCAATGAACAGAATACAAAAGAAATCACGTTTATCACATTTCACATCCATAAAACTCATATATCTATCATTAAATTTACATTTATAACACATTTTGTTATACAAATTACAGGTGTATAACAATAAACACTCAATTCATCTATTTTCACGAAGTAACATTCACGACTTTTGCTACAAAAGTGATGTGTGTATCATGATTGATTTTATGAACTACAAATGTTTGGTCATTGTTTTTAAGGCTAATAGACATATATTAGTTGAATACGTACATTTTCTGATAGTGGTGTTTAAATTTCACTTAAAAAAAGTAACGTGTATGTCATGACTCAGTGAATAAAATATATATGAAATTGGGCTTATCACATTTCACATTCATGAAATTCACACTTCTATCATAAAGTTGCATTTATAACATGTTTCATTATGCAGATTATAGTTGCATAAATTAAACACTTAATTGCTCCATTATCTATAGTAATATTCACGATTTTCACTACAAAAGTTATATTTGTATCTAGATTGATAGTGTGAAATACAAGTAAGTGATCGTCCTATAAAGGCTGGTAGGGTATTATTTGTTGAATATGTTCATTTTTCGATAGAGTTGTTAATGCTTTCGCTTTAAAAGAATAAAGCATATTCCATGACTCAATGAACATAATACAAAAGAAATCACGCTTATCACATTTCATATTCATGAAACTTTCGTTACAAAAGTGATACGTGTATCCAGATTGATTGCATGAAATACAACTATGTAATCGTTATATAAAGGTTGGTAGGATAATATTAGTTGAATACGTACATTTTCCGATAGCAGTGTCTATACTTTAATTATATATATATAATTAATACATATGCCATGATACAAATAAAATATAAAAGAAACCACACTTATCACATTTTGCATTCATGCAATTTTCGTTACAAAAGTGATATGAGTATCTAGATTGATTGCATGAAATACAAGATGTGGTCATCCAATAAAGGCTAATATATTGGGTAATGTTAGTTGCATACGTACATTTTCTAATAGCGGTGTTTACACTTTTACATTAAAAAAATAAAGCACATGCCATGACTCAAATGACGCTTAACACATTTCGCATTCACGAACTTTTCGTTAGAAGTGATATGTGTATCTTGATTGATGACATGAAATACAAGTATTTGGTTGTCCTATAAATGATAGTAGGGTAATGTTAGATGAATACGTACATTTTCTTATAGTACGTTTTCACTTTGAAAAAATTAACTCATATGGCATGACACTAAAAATAAAATACAAAAAAATCATATTTTTCTCATTTTGCATTCATGAAATTTTTGCTACAAAGTTATACGTATATCTAGATTGATTGCATAAATACAAGTATGTGGTCATCTTACAAAGGCTAGTAGGATAATATTAGTTGAATATATACATTTTCTGAGATCAGTGTTTACGCTCTCACTTTGTAAAAAGTAAAGCATACTCAAAGAAATTTTTTTATTAAAAAAGACAAATTAAATAAAAACAAAATCATCCATCCTTATCACATTTGGCATTCATTAAATTTTTGTTACAAAAGTGATGCGTGTATCTAGATTGATTGCATAAAATACAAATACTGCCTTCATCACGGATTAAATTGCCCACTTGATTTTTTGGCATTATTCTCTATCAAAGTTTCACCGCATATTTGAGTATGAGCAATAATATTATAACATGTGATATTGTTGAATTCGTCATAACAAATAGTTTCCAAATATTAACTTTTGATTTGTCATTATTATATGTAGGTAAATATATTAAGGGTCAAACATATTCATTGAACAACATGATAATGATTATTATGCAATTTAGTTCGGAATGGAGGGAGTATGCGACTATCCCATACAGGCTTGAAGGATAATATTAGTTGAATACATACATATCTGATAGCGATGTTTATGCTTTTACTTAAAAAAATATCGCACATGTCACAAGTCATTGAATAAAATAGAAAAGAGAGGAGATCTCCTGATAGGTGGTCTATCCTTAAGTTATGGGTATTCCAATGCATTTTTTCACTTACACACCACATTTGTTAAATTACATACTAAGCTTAAAAATTTAAATGTATTTTTTTGTATTTTCACATTCAAATACACATTATTACTTGTTTTAAATTATAAATACAATATTTATTTTTTATTATAAAAAATTACTAACTTTCAAGGTTAACAGTTAAGTGGTCTATCTTTCCCGAGACTTCCTTTTGAAAAGAAATCACACTTACCACATTTCACATTCATGAAATTATCCCTACAAAAGTGATATGTGTATCTAGATTGATTGCATGAAATACAAGTGTGTGGTCGTCCTATAAAGGCCGGTAGGATAATATTAGTTGAATGTACACATTTTGATAGCGCTATTTACGCTGTCACTTTAAAAAGTAACGCCATGGCTCAGTGAATAAAATACAAAAGAAGTCACGCTTATCACGTTTTGCATCCGTGAGATTTTCTCAGCAAAAGTGATACTTGTATAACGATTGATTGCATGCAATACATGTGTGTGGTAATCCTTTATAAGTAAATGAGGTATTATTATTTGAATAACCCCATTTTCTAATTGCGTTGTTTATGCTTTCACTTTAAAAGAAGTCACGCTAGATCACGACTCAATGAACAAAATAAGAAAGAAATCATGTCTATCCCATTTTGCAGTCATGAAAATCACACTTCTATCTTAAAAGTTGCACTTATAACCCATTTGTTATATGAATTTATAGTTATGTTTTTTATCAAACACTCAATTCCTCTATTTTTATGAAGTAATATTCATGATTTTTCCTACAAAAGTGATACATGTATCGTGATTAATTGCATGGCACAAAAGTGTATGATCATCTTTTACAAGGCTTAATAGGACAATTTTAGTTGAATATGTACATTTTTCAATAGAAGTGTTTACGTTTCACTTTTAAAAGTGTAACGCATACGCGATAACTCACTCTAAAATACCAAAGACATCACATTTATCCCACCTCGCATTCATAAAATTCACAATTCTATCATAAAATATTATTTACATCACACTTTATTGTACGAATACCAGTTGTACAACACTAAACACTCAATCCATTTATCTTGTTAAAAGAGAAAAATCCCGTCCATTTCCTTTAACAGATAATTGAAGTTCCATTGAATTTTAATACTAGCCACCTCACGTGAAAACACATGTATTAATTTTGTACCAAAGGACAAAATGAGCCTCCCAGTCCAAACGATCCTCCTTAATAGAGATGCTAAATTGCGTCAAACCACGATGTCCTTGGCTTCAATTGTGTATCCAAAGGTTAAATACAACCGATAAAACTTAGGAGTAAATATTGTATAGTAGTCTTTCTGTTCCATTTAAGGTGCAATTTAACTATTTCTTAAGTTAAAATTTCCTAATTTCTAATCCTAAAATTGAATTAGTATATAAGTATAAATAATAATGTGTGATACATTGTTAGATTCGTTATAATATATATTTTTAAAATATTAAATTTTCACAAGTTTTGATTATCATTAATGAAAGATATTAATGATCAAACAAATTTTCAGATGAGCTGTTAAAAGTTGAAATGAGGCAGATGTAGCAGTAAAAACAAGAAAGAAGAATGGTACAAGATAGTAGCGGCGGAACTGGAGGCGAGCCGGTGCGGCCGACCCCAAACTCTGGTGACTGAGGAGTATTTATGAAACCCGCCCCTGCTAGCCCAGCCCAGCCCCGCCCCGCCCCAATTCCACCCCTCCTGAAAATGTGGGTTAGTTCCGCCACTGCGAGATAGGATAGGATAGGACAGGACATATATAGTGAATATGTGGAAAAACGCAAAAGATGGGAAAAGGAAAGAAATGTTAGAAAAAGAAGTTGGAAATTGGTAAAAATGGAAAGGGCAGAGTTGAAATTAACAGAAAAAGAGAGCATCTTATTGGGAATAGGGTAGGATAAAAACATAGGAGTACCACTGTTGCATATTGTCTCTCTATTTTGTTATTATACTACATATAACTGGGCTCCCTCTCATGCAGCTCACATGCCCTTTTTCCCTCACTCAACCATATTCATCACTTCAAAATCTTCTCAACTTGGTTCAGCTACTTTTCTTGTTGTTTAAAAAAAAAACTACTTTTCTTGCATTTCACACTTTAAGAGATCACAAAGGCTTTATAACAAGTATGCTTCACCATCCAAATTTATCAATCCAAACACAATCATCAAAACCAAGCTGTCCCTCATAAAAACTCCATTCAAACTCATAAAAACTCCATTCAAACAGCAGTGAACTCAACTCAGAATCAAATTTGAAGCATATATATAGAGAGAGTTAGGAAAAAGACCTGCATCAGCCAGGCACTTGGCATTTGCATCTTCTAATTATAGTCAGCTGCTCGAAATCATCAATTCTGACTGTATGCCTCTGCAACCTCATATACTCCATTTCTCTCTTCTCCAGAGTCCACAGCATCTCCTGCTGCTCCTCACTGGACACATTCACCTCCGCCGCCTTCCTCTGCAACGCTCTCCTCCTACACAAATCAACCACTTCAACAAAACAGCAACAACAAAAAAACTCTCAATTAAAACGCTATAAAACCAAATCAGAGCAGCCTACCTCTCCATGCGATCCTGCAGACCATGCAGGTGATTCTTATAGTGCTTCTCAATAAACTGCTTCGCCGCGGAAGACTTCTGGCGCGTAACCGGGGAGGAAACAAACGCGTCATTCTCTAGGTTAAACGCGCAATCCAGCTCCGCCGTGGCCTTGGCCTTTGGTGTAGTTTGGTGGAGATTAAGGTCTGTTATTTCTCCACCCATCGTTATGGAATTGTTAGGGAGTTTGGAGGAAATGCTTTTCAAGCTCAACCCCATGAGTGATTGAAGGGTCACATCGTCCCCAAGCTTTTTGTCAGAAATGGCAGAGCCGACAATTCCCATCAAGAGACAAGGTTCTGATGGGATACTGACACAATCCTCTCTCTGACAGAGGCGGCCAAACAGAAACGACCAGAAATTCCATAAGGGTAGGAAACAACTTCAGTTAATTAAGATAGGAGAATTTCATAACTACAAAACAGCCCTTCCAAATTATACATTTGCACAGAAGCCCTTCGTCAACCAACTCCCAAATGTCCCGCTTTATAGTGTTCATATAGATAACGAAAATCTCAAACATTAAACAACCAAATTTAAGTAAATGAAATTCTGTTGCTAAATCAAACATATTAATGCAGTTTGACAACCGAATTTTTTTTCTTAACCAACCACTTTAAATCGACTTTAAATGCCTAGTAGTATAAACAATATTACACCAAATGACAACCAAATTTGAATTCTCGTTATGTTTTTAAATCTACAAAAATAAATTTATCACAAAAAGAGATTCACAGATCTAAATTCAACAAATATTTTTTAAAACAATATTTTAGTTGATCTCATTTCAATTTAATATATTCTAAATTTGATATATTTAGCTTAATACTTTCGAGATATTTTTTACAGATCTAGACAAAATTGAATTGAACTACAATAAATTAAAATTAAACATATTAATGCAGTTTGACAACCGACCTTTTTCTTAACCGACCATTTTAAATCGACTTTAAATGCCTAGTAGTATAAACAAGATTACGTCAAATGACAACCCAATTTAAGTAAACGAATTCTTTTTTATGTTTTTAAATATACAAAAACATATTCATATTTTATCACGAAAAGAGATTCACAGTACTAAATTCAAGAAATATTTTTTTTTGTTTAACAATATTTTAGTTGATCTAATTTCGATTTAATAGATTTTAAATGTGATATTATTTATCTTAATACTTTCCATATTATTTTACAGATCTAAACAAAATTGAATTGAACTACAGTAAATTAAAATTAAACATATTAATGGAGTTTAACAACCGACCTTTTTCTTAACCGACCACTTTAAATCAACTTTAAATGCCTAGTAGTATAAACAAGATTATACCAAATGACAACCCAATTTAAGTAAACGAATTATTTTTATGTTTTTTAATCTACAAAAAATCAATTCATATTTTATCACGAAAAGAGATTCACAGTACTAAATTCAACAAGGGAAAAGCTCAAAAATGACCCTATAAGATCAAGAAAGTGCAGGAATGACCTTGTAAAATCTGAAAGTGCAAAATCAACCCTATGTTTTGATCAAAAGTGCCAATTTA
>JAULKK010295588.1:0-12956 GCA_032355705.1 Rubia peregrina
ATATTATTTTTTAACTTCGTACTTTGAATAATAGTTATATTGTTTTATAATGGTTAGATTATTTTTATATAAATACTCTCATTTTAAAATTATATAATATAAATATTAATCAATTAAGTAGTAATATTATATTTTAACTTAAATAAATTTAAGATGAAAATTTAATATTATAGGTAAATAATTAAAAAACATTAACAATTAAAGTTTCGCGGAACAAAACATCAAAATTTTCCATTTTCTTTTTAAAGTTTCGCATAACAAAATATCAACAATTAAAAAATATTAATAAGCCTGAGGACGCATTTCTATAATGTGCGCATTTCTATAATGCACACTCTGTATTTTTCAAAATTTTAGAAAGAATAATAAGCATGAGGGTGCATTTCCATAATGCGCCCTCTCCATTTTCCTTTTTCCTCCATTTTTTTTGCGTATAAAAAACTTCAAAAAATAGAAACCCTGATGGAAATGCGCCCTCCCCCTTTACATCCATTCCTCATTTCTACCCCATTGAGTATCCAATTTGTGTGTGTGTGGGTGGGGGTGAACACCCCAAAAATAAAGCACTCAAACTTAAGAGCAACAAAGATTTTGTCACGTTCTACCCTTATATTCCCGGGGTTCAACTAGTGAAATGTTTTCCTAAGGTACATGAGCCTATAAAAGTTTCTTTTTGATTTCTATTCCGCAATTGCATTATAAATCTTATGTGAGTATAAGTATTCTTATTTGAGGGGTTTCCTGACAAGTGAACTGTCCTTAAACTATGGACATGCCACTGTATTTTTGCACTTATACAATGCATTTGTTAAATTACATACTCCCTCCGTCCTAGCCGAATTTGCACACTTTTCTCTTTTTTTCCTTCCCAAACAACTCTGCACACTTTCCATTTTTGGAATAATTGAACATGTTATAAGACACAATTACCCTTGATTTTTTTACATAATCTATCCAATTAAAATTAAAAATCTTTTAAAAAACAAAACCATAATCAGCCCAACCTATCTAACACTCAAACCCATTAATCCTCCCATAGAAACCCTTCAACATTTCCCCAACCTCCGCGACTGTGACTTCTTCATCTACAGTCGCCATTTCAACCCCCACCGTCCTCAACCTCAACTGCGCGACCGCCTACTACACCGCCTCCGACATGGCCGCCATGTTGGTGTTTTAAGAAACACAAGCTATTTAAGTATGATTGGATTCAAGTTGTTGTGAGCTCAGGATGTTTAAACAAGTTTGGTGGTGCGGAGTGCATGCTTGTATAAACTATCTACGAGCTTACAGTTTTAGGATAAGTAAATTGTGTTGGTAAGATTTCTGATTACTAACATGTCTTATCATGGTGTGGAATGATATATCATTTTAGAGTTTATTATAATTCTGTTGTGGGGGTGCATATTTCCTAACTTCTCTTGATGTAAATAAGAATGATATCATGGTACATTGAATGTGGGAGTGGAAAGATGTATTATTTCATAATTAATCATAATTTTGATAACTACGTATTCTATATGAATTGTTGCATAGGTCAGGATATCTGTGGCAATTTGTGATAGCTTATGGCGCCAGTACAAGAAGTGTAACCACAGTATTGAACGGTTGCATCTGCTCAGGACATCTCTTATATAAACATGCATATGCATGCACAAAAAATAGAAGTGAAAAATCTTAGAATTTTCCCATACTTACTCAGTAACCAAAAATCCAATTACTCAGAAGTATTCTCCTAATTCAAGTCTAGAACATGAGGGTTTCTCGATTGTTTCATCCTCGAAGAGAATTCATGTAACCTAAGGCTGTAATAGGGTCGAATTACTTTTTAAGGAAAGTACACGTAATGCGACTCATATCGATATCCAAGAAACTTTTACGACAATCATCAAACCGTGTTTATACCATTTCAATTCAATGCAATATTATAGCACTTACCCCAACAATCTTAAAGGGTAATTTTGAACATATTGGAATGATGAGTTCGGTGGTGCATGTGTCGCATGCATGGATTGGATATTGGACGAGATGGTACATCATATAACATGTGACCTCGAAAGAATGGGAAAATGATGACTATTTGGGAAAATGGTGATACTCGCCGAAAAGGTATGTTACTGTCCTTAGTTTAGTACGCATGCAATGTAACAAGGAATTAATTGCAAGAGTAAAACGTTTAGAAACATTGAGAAAAGTCATAATAAAGGCCAGAATGATTTTGGCATTGTCAGGTGGCTCAGTTGAAGCATCATGATGATGATGGATTTTTTTATCAAATACATGGAAGTGTTTTCTGAAAAAGGAATGACGATGGATTTTTTTTTGAAATACATGGAAGTTATTGCTAAAAAGGCATCATGACGATAATGATTTTTTTATTGAAATGCATTGTTGTCCTTGTTTATTCCTGTAATGGGTAAAGATGAATATTTTATATCTTCAATCAAAACCTGACAATTTTTATTTCAAATAAATGAATTGGCGAGAATATTTATGTTTTAAATTTATTTATCTGTCTATGATTCCGAATACAATATTATGGAACTTTGTAATATGAATGTGTTGGCTCTTGGAAAATAAAAGGAAATGAGAGTATTAAGGTATTGTAGCCAATCCTTACCCCAGAAGTTGTGCAATGGAAATTAGCTGAAACCTCACCTAATGAAACTGATGTTAAAGTGGCAGAATGATTGCAGGATTCAGTATATGAAATTTCGTAATGTTGGTACTCCTAGTAAAGAGGCAGAATGGTTACATAAATTTGGTATACGAAATTTCGTTCTGGCCTAAGCCGGTAGATGGCTAAGGCTTATAATCAAGTCTATAATGCATATTTAGACACTTGGGCACTAGGTATAGCATGAATCGTGAGTTAATAAGTCATGTGTGATTCCAGTTGGTTTTGTAAGATATCAATACAATCTAGCGGAACCGTTGGTTAAGTGACTAGTTAGGGACTTAATAAACAAGTCGGTGATTGGGATGGGTTTAAAACCAATTTAAATATTTGATAATGGGATACCCAATTTTGCTTTAAAATGGCGTTAGAGTAAAATGCAATGTGGAAGACCTGTTGGTTGAGATTGAAACATATGATTTCATATCTCGAAGGTAATATGTTTGGACCTGCATGGAAGTTAGGTCAAAATTTTAACTCCTTAATGGATCCTTTGGAAAAGTACATTTGCAGATGTATGATAAAAGCAATTCACCTATATGAAGTGTGAAGTTTAGCCGCTTCAATAAGCTCTGTTTTGACTTTGTGTGCACTTATGAATGATAAGGACACATGGCTTATATAATGCCAGGTTTAAGCTTTTAAGTTGTATTTGAACTTGTGTGTGGATTATCTTCAAGTGTTCAAATGGGTTGAAGGGTTCAATCTTTAGAGACACCCCGAATCTCAAATATTTGGAATTTGCAGTTCATTAAGGTGAAAATTCAATCTTCCTGATATTTTCATTTATGCACTTGTTTTGTTTGGTTGTTGGATTTTTTGAATCAAGGATAATACTTAAATGGGGGGAGGATTGCTGGTGTTTTAAGAAACACAAGCTATTTAAGTATGGTTGGATTCGAGTAGTTGTGGGTTCGGGATGTTGAAACAAGTTTGGTGGTGTGGAATGCACACTTGTATAAAATATATACGAGCTTACAGTTTTAGGATAAGTATTAAAATTTTGTTGGTAAGAATCCTGATTACTAACATGTCTTATCATGGTGTGGAAAGATGTATCATTTCAAAGTTTATTATAATTTTTTTGTAGTGGTGCATATTTCCTAACTTCTCTTGATGTAAATGATAAGGATGATATCACGGTACATTGAAAGTGGGAGTGGAAAGATGCATTGTTTTAGAATTCATCATAATTCTGATAACTTTGCTTTCTGTATAAATTATTGCATCTGCTCAGGACATCTGTGGCAACTTGTGATAGATTATGGCGCCAGTGTAAGAAGTGCAACCACGTTGCATCTGCCCAGGAAATCTCTCATATAAACATGCGTATGCATGCACAAAAAATAGAAGTGAAAAATCTTAGAGTTTTCCAAGATTTACTCAGTAACCAAAAATCCAACTACTCCGAAATATTCTCCCGAGTCAAGCTTAAAATAGGAGGCTTTCATGATTGTTTCATCCTCGAATGGAATTCATGTAACCCAAGGCTATAATAGGGTCTAATTACTCTTTAAGGAAAATGTATGTAACACGACTCATATTGATATCCAAGAAACTTTTACCAAAATCATCAAACCGTATTTATATCATTTCAATTGAATGCAGTATTATAACACTTACTCCAACACGCCATCCACTCCGTTCTTCTCCAACTCTACAACTCCAGTGAAGAGAAGAGGAGTTAGAGAGAAGCGAGGAAAAGAGGAGTCAAAGAGAAGCGGAGAGAAGAGAAGTTAGAGAGAAGCGACAGAGAGAAGAGGTGGCATAGAGAAGATAAGTTGGAGAGAACTGGGGGCGGAGAGAGGCAAAGGCGGAATAACGATGTTAGGAGTCAGAGAGAGACGGAGGCAGAGATGGAGATAGGCGGTGGTGGTGGAGGCTGAGAGAGGTGGAGTCGGACATATCTGGGCAGAGGAAAAATGACAGTAGCTGAGTTGAAGACAGGGGCATTTTCATCCTTTCAACTCATTAAAATCCTAAGGAGGAGTTTCTCCCTCTGCAGGTTTCCCTAGGACAGAGGGAGTACTAAATTTAGAAATTTATTTTTATATTATATTTTTAGATTTTCACATTTAAATACACATATTACTTTATTTAACTTTTAAAATACAATATTTAAATTTTATAAAAATTTACGACATTTAAGGTAAAAAATTAAGGTATCCGTAACCTTATGGATAGGCCACCTTTCCTGACACTTCCTCTTCTAATTTTAGTTTTAGTTTGTAGGTTTATGGTACCCCATAGTGGAAGTTTCTTCATGCTTAAAGCTGCATCTTCTCTTCGCAACAAGCACCTGGCCTATTATTTTTATGATGGAGGCAACAAGCACGTGGATGGATAGACCCACAGAAGAAGTGTGTTCAACGGGTTGTTATGATGCAGGCTAAAAAATAGGATATGTGGGACAAAGATGGAATTTATCAGACCATTCATTTCATAACATATAGATTTTGAGGAATGACGACTAGTAGTAATTTCCCCCCCTTAAAGGTGGTGTAGTGAATCTGACACATTCGTGTTGCAATTGGGAGAAGAACTTCAAATATATAAGCATTCTTGGAGTATCATTAGCTATGGGAAGCTGCGACTTTTGTGACTTTCAAGTGCATATTTAGTGCTGGAATAAATAAGGCTCAAAAGGAAATTTTGAATTGTTGCACTAACATCATAATTAATTAAACTATGTTTAAAAAACTTATTTCTTTTGTATTTTTGTCATCATTTACGGGAAAAACAAACCACCAACCTTAGAAACAAATTTAATTTTTTTTATGATTGTCTCCTAAGTTTGATTTTTCTAGATTTTGATCAAGTAAAGTTATTTATAAAAAATGTTTATAGAACTTATTTTCGTTTGTTTCTTATATTAATGTTTATGTTACACATGATCACAATCTAAACATGCTAAGATATTACCAGTGCAATGGTCGTGTAGATTCTGGTGAATTATTTAACATATCTCGAAATATTTTTAATAGTGTATAAATGAATATAAAATATAAGTGTGAGATCCGATAATTTTGTTTCATTTTAAACAATGAACCTTTTATCAATAATTTATATTTTGTTAGGTGAATTTTGAAAGATTAAGTTTTATAAGTACTTGAATATGAAATGTAAAATTAAATAAAAATTAAATATAAGTCAATATTTATCCACACAGACAATTATGCTGCAAGGTGTTGGAATTCAAAACAAATTCTATTACGTTCAACCAATCATCCTGATTACACGAGACCCATTACTATTCCAAATCTAACCGTATGCTAAACTCGGGATATCTGACAAAACCGACTCTCACTCCCTTCCCCCCGTTCGTCATACTTTCTTTAAAAACATCCTATATTTGATCAAGGAGAACAACTAGTCATGTACAGAGGATGTGGGAAGAGGTTTTGAGTGTGTTCCTAGAGTGGATTGGGTAGATGCGCAACCGACAAGCATGCAGAGATAGAGAACTTTTCCAAAAGCATATAACCGGTGACAATAGGTTGAACGCTATAACCGTAAGTTTTTGTGTTCCCTTGTATGATATAGCCTGAAATTATGCAATCTTTAACCGAGCATAGTATGCGTACTGAACTCTATGGTTGAATTTTATCTTTACAAAGTTATTTTTTTTAAAAAAATAAAACCATCGATTGGTGGGGGCTGTTTATTAGGCTTCTCAGACCTGTAACCCAAAACCATAATTGTTCAACATATACACTCCTAAATCTGATGAGTTTATGCAGTTGTGCTTTTAAGACAAAAGCGACTCTCTAAGCGTGGCGTTCTATTGATTATGTTTCTACCACCTGGATCTCCACCCCAGTGTTAATCCATGGGTAGCCAGATAATCCATAGATATATTCACAAGATAGGTACAATATGGATGTAAACGTTGACAGCCTAAATACTGAGATTTACGATCCCCAATCTGTCGCCTATTATGGATGCCTTAATTTCTTCACTGAGATCACTCCAGTTCCAAGCTCGTCTGCTTTGGATTCCCCTTGATTCCTCCATCTTTTCCAATTCATGAGAAACTATGTTCTGTTCCCTAAAGACATGAGGGACAATGACATTGCACTCCTGCACTAATTTATGCGGCCTCCATAGTTTAGTTGTCAATCTCTACGGCCATGAAACTCCTTTGTTGATTAAATTATAGACCTTCAAACAATCAGTTTTTAAAGTTAGTGGAAATAAATTATGTTGTATGCAAATCTCAATTCCAGATATTACAGCCAGAAGTTCAGCCTCGAGAGCATCTG
Source organism: Rubia peregrina (assembly GCA_032355705.1). Taxonomy (NCBI): domain Eukaryota; kingdom Viridiplantae; phylum Streptophyta; class Magnoliopsida; order Gentianales; family Rubiaceae; genus Rubia; species Rubia peregrina. The sequence continues at coordinate 6,940 of JAULKK010295588.1, forward strand.
CTGCTTCAGTTATGTTTTCTCCTCCAGCGTACATGTCTTTACCTTTAACATTCCTAATTACTATTCTAGATTTTGGTGAGATGGATGGTTTGAAAGATGCATCAGTGCTTATAATGTATCCCATATCTGGTGGCTTCCATTTTACTATCCTAATGATCTTAAGCCTCAGGATTTTTTGCACAGGCAAGAATCCCTTTGCATCCAGCAGATCACAGTCAGAGTACCTCTCTTGAGGGTTTATTGTGAAAACATCTACCAGCCATCTATTTAAATCTGCCTTCATTCTAGTAATGCAAGGTTTTTTGTTATCATAGATCAAAGAGCATCTTGATTTCCAAATTGTAAAGCATATGAATGAAGGGATTAAATTGAAAAACTATTTTTTTTGTTTTAGATGCATGGTTATATGAACAGAAACATGAGAGCTTATCCAAAATCATATCTATGAATGGATCTATGATATCCAATATTTGATAAGCATATGACCACAGAGTAGCTGCTAATGGACAAAGGTTAAATAAATGATTCATAGTTTCAGCTTCCTGTAAGCACATAGAAAATCTAGATATATTAACAGTCCCCATCCTTCCCAGAATATCATCCAGAGGCAACATATTGTTTATTAATCTCCAACATAGAAAAGAAACTTTTCGAGGCAGAAGTTTGTCTCGTACCTTATTCAGAGAAGATGATTGTAGCCTCTTATTCCCGAGTAATTCATATGCAGAAGAGACAGAGAACTTACCTGACATTGCTGGTTTCCAAATCAAATGGTCCTACAAATCAGTGAAGAAATTGTCTTGCATAATATATGCGCAATTATCTAATCCCAGTCTAAGGTCATTTATAATGTGGTCTCTTTGATCCCTGAATTCCTTAACCATGATATAAGGCCGTAGGATTTCTGTGTCATCACTCCATAAACCTACTTGGCAACCTAATTGGGTCTAGTTTGTTGTCCAAAAATTACAGTTACCTCTGCAAATAAGAACACAAGAGTTGCCTATTGAAGTTTGATCAATTTTCACAGTTCTCTTCCAAGGATCAGAAGATCTTGATGAGTTTGGCATTGACCAACTCATGTTTAACCACATATTGGATCCTATCTGTAGTTTCCACCACAGTTTGAGGGAGAAGCTATCTAAAACGGAAGATAAGTCCCTTAACTGAAGTCCATTTTTAGGTAGGGGTAGCTTAATCTGTCCCATCCTCTCCATTGCCTCTTCTGGCTACCATCCTTATTAGTTCCTTAGATAAAGTCAAGATATAGCTATTCAATTTTATGGATCACTGATGCTGTGGGTGCCTTAACACACCAAGTTTGTGTTGAGGAATGGCTGCAAGCACATGCTTAACTAGAGTTGTTCTACCAGCCTAATTAAAAAGCTTTGAATTCCAGTTTTTTTAATCTTAGCATTCATTTTCTCAATCAATGTTTGGAAGTAGACATTCAATTTCCTACCCATACAAATGGTTACCCCTAGGTACAAAAAAATGAAAGACCCCCTGAGTAATTTTTGTGACATTATCAATCATATCCCTGTAGCCATGTTTGTTTCATTCCCCACATAAAAGGCACTCTTAGTATAATTAACCCTTTGCCCAGTGGATTTCTCATAAATAGTTAAGAACTGTATTAAATTTTTGAGAGACTTATTTGTTGCCTTTAGGAATATGACAATATCATCAGCATAATATAAATGTGAGATCCTTGTTGTACCTGTGATATTGAAAGGATGAAGTAGTTTATTTCTAAACATACATTTAAGTCCTCTATTAAGAACCTCAGTAATGAGGTTAAAAAGTATAGGTGATATGGTGTCTCCTTGTTTGAGACCTCTTGAACCCCTAAAAAACCATTTGGAACTCCATTGATCAGAACATAGAAATATGCTACAGATATATTGGACAGTATGACTCTAACCAAATGTCCATGGAACCCCATTTTCAGTATAAGTGAGTTTAACATCATCCATGAAACCCTATTAAAGGCTTTGGACATGTCAATCTTTGCTATGAGGTTAAGAGCTTGATTTCTCTTATCTAAGAGTCTAGCCAACTCTTACACGATGAGAATATTATCAGCAATCTCCCTACCAGGTATAAATGCACTTTGTTCCACAGAGATACATTTATCTATCACCGTACATATTTTATCAACCATAATTTTTGAGCAAATTTTGTTACTAAAGTTTGACAGAGAGATAGGTCTGTAATCCGATAAAGTGGTTGGAGTTGGACTTTTTGGTATAAGACAAATGAGGGTGCTTGAGATGTTTGCTGGGATAGAAACAGTGCACATGGATTCCTGTGCACACTTAAGCAGGTCAGTTTTGATGATATCCCATGCATATCTGTAAAAGAATCCTAGATATCCTTCCGGACAAGCAACACTATCCGGGTTGAGGCTAAAAACTATACCTTTGAGCTCTTCCATGTCAATCATTTTCAATAGATGACAATTATCATCCTCTGTAATGATCATAGGAATATACTCTAAGTAACTTGTTAATGCCTCTCTATATCTAAATTATCTTGGCTAAGTAAATTCCTGAAAAAAGATACAACATGATTACCTATATCTGTTTGGTTAGTTAGCCACTGGTCTGATTCATTTTTTTTATTTTATTAATCCTAATCCTAGAAGGTCTATCCCTGACAGAGTTATGGAAGAATTTAGTATTCATATCCGCTCCTTCAAGCCATTTAATCCTTGATTTCTGTTTCCAGTACAGATTTTCCTCTCTAAGGTATTAGCTCAGTTCTGCAGTGGTTAGGGCTAACTGGTTAAGATTCTAGTCTGTTTGGTATAGGTCATATTCTATCTCCAATTCCTGCACCTTAATTTCAGTTCTATGTATGTTATCAAAGATGTTCCCAAAACTAGACCTATTCCAATGTTTTAAAACAGTTTTTAGTCTTTTAAATTTCAGAGAGAAACCTAACATGCCCTACTGTTCTATCTGGATACCCCAATTAGTCCTTATGACCTCATAAAGTTCAGCTATTTCTACCACATTTTCTAAAATTCAAAGGATTTAGGGGCTGAGGTTTTCTGCATGTGTGTGTTGAGTAAGAGTGGTGAGTGATCTAAGCGTGTGCTCTTCAGCACCTGTATTGAAGTATTAGGGTAGAGACCATTCCACTGTGTATTATCCATTATCCGATCTAATCTCTTACATACCCTATTTTACCCCATCTACCATTAGTCAGGTAAATAGATTTCCAACTATTGTTAGGTAATTTAATCTTATGGACTAAATATAAGACTCAAAGTCTACTATGCTATTAAGATCAGGGATGCACCTACCTTTTATATTTAGAGATAGCCCTAGTCACAATGATATCCCCAGCAAAAATTGTAGGTATGGGACTGACCTCAGCTATTTGTGAAAGTGCTTGAAACATTTTTCCCCTAAGTTTTCTATTATGTTTCCTATAAACAGAAATGATATTAAACCTTACATTTTGGTCTGTGTTTGTAACCATTAGTTTGAGAAAATCCTGATTTTCTACTATGAGTGTGGGTATTAAGTTATTTCTAAAGCATACTCACATTCTTGAGTCCTGTGAGCTTATAGCCTCATCAAATCCTAACCAATTCCTAAACAGGTCCATTTTATCATTTTTCTGTTTGTTGTCAATTATAATCAAGATATCAAGCCTATGAATGTGAATTAGTTTTTGCAGTCTCAGTCTAGAAGCATATATAACATTCCACATGAGTATCTTAAGATTCATTGGAGGGCTTATTTCTTGCTTTCAAGCGAGTATTAACCATATTTGGAGAGTTAAAAAAATTCGTTACTCTATCTGGAGGTTTAAGTTTAGGGGTACCTGCATCATTTTTGGCTTTGGGATTAGTTACCTGATTGGGCCTTACCCCATCTGCATCAGCTCCTTCTACATCAGCTCCTTCAGTCCCATCCACTATGGCCTTTTGAGGATCTCCTACGTTAGCATGTACCTGCATATTACACTTCATTAGTAGAGTATTGTGAAACTTCCTCAAATTTAGAAATGATTGATTTCTATCAATAATATTGAAGGGTAGGGTTCAAAAATAGGATTGTGATCCTTTTTGGCTATGATCTGTAGGTTAGCCAATGAACTCCAATTTGAACAGTTTCTCTTCCTATTCCTGGCTGCTTGATTGACAGAATCAAATCCAATTTTCCTTGGAGGGATTGTTGAGTTCCTGTTCATTGAAGACCTTGGACTAAAATTAATGATGGCTCTGCCCCTGTCCAACATTACTGTATCTCTTTCCATAATTTCTACAGCATCCTGAAACACTTCTTCCTCTCTATTATCATTATGTTTCTGAGTAGTTGATAGCCCCCCCTGGGTGAACTTCCTGTGCATCCACTTGAACCTCCTAGGCTGCTACTGGAACCCATTTTTCTGCTGGCTTGTTGTTTTGAATCTGTGGCTTGAGAATCCCACATTCAGTAGCATGATGTCCAATCTTGAGAGATTTGAAGTAGTATTTTGGATGATCTTCATACTTAATGTCATACCACTTGTTGTCCTTAGTTGAACCTAACATGCTTCTTGATGGAATCTCTGCAGTAAGATCCATTTCCACACACAATCGAATTGTAGATTGCCTCGTGTGGTTAATTGTGGGCGGTTCAGCAAAGATTAGCTTCCCAATTCTACTAGCAATACGTGGAATGGAGTCAAGATGTAAGTAGTAAGCCGGCGAAAACTCCATCATCAGCCAGATTGGGACCAATGGGGGCTCCTATTTAACATCGAAATTCTTTGTCCGTTTAAGGACTTTCACGATTGTTCCTCTGAGATTCCAATTCCTCTTAATCCAAAATCGTTGGATATCCTCGTCGAGTTCAGATTTGATGAAAACAAGACTCCCATCAAGATATGTAATTATTGGTTCTCATTTGAAGCCAATTTTCTTGAAGTGGTGACAGATGAATTCTAGAGAGGACCTTCCCCTTGGGAATTTTCCGATTAGGTTTCGTTTGAACGGCTCCGACAGCTGGTCGATCTCGGCATAATTGAAGAGGATAGCTATCTCGCCTTTGTATTCAGTAATCGGTTTGAGATGAAGTATAGGTTTGGTGTTTAGATTGGGTTGCTGAATGAGGGCGGCTCTATATATGGACGGCGGACTCACGCTAGAGGGAAGAGCTTCCATGGGTTTAGGTTTTCGATGTCTATGGGTAGAGATAAAGATTTTACGGGTGGATTATTACCGTTGTAGACATCGGCAATTGTTTTGTTTCATTCTATGTAGGAAAAGTTAGAGAGAGGTGAGAGAGAATTCAACAATTAGAGTTAGAGTTGTGCTAGGATATCTTGTTGCGGGTTCAGTTAATTGTTCATCCTAAGCTTCAAAGTGGTAATTTCTTCAACTCTTTTCTTTCAATTGTGATATTAGTTGAAATTGTGATTTATGAGTTTGTAAATATGCTAAATTCTATGAATTTTGGGTGAATGTGAATATGATTTTGTGACCCAATTTTTGTGAATGTGTTCAATGGTTGGACTGATATGGATGATGTGGGATATTGTTTTATGATTTTTGGAAGTGATTTTGGTTATGATTTGGGTTGTCATTCTGATTTTGATTGTGAATTGTAATGATTTGTGTTGTGATTTTACCGGCGAGTTTGACTTAGGCTTTAGGGTTGTGATTAATCAATGATTGTGATTTTCGCTGTGATTTGAGCTGATATTTTGATTTTGCCTATAAGTTTTGTTGTCATTGTAGCTGTGATTTGACTTAGGTTGTGATTTAGTTTGGATTTTATTAGGTTAGTTTTGCCTTGATTAGGTTAGTTTAATTTGGCTAGATTTTGACTTTAGTTTAGCTTTGCTTAAGATTGACAGCTTTATTATTTTTCCATAGTATAGTTAGTATTACAATTGGAATGAAACATACGCACATGGACTTACATGCATTTTGATTATTTCTATAAGTTGCATATTAGTTTGTACAAATATTTTCTTTCGAAATAACATCCAAGTGATTATTGCATCTCTTATTTCCC
>JAULKK010295618.1:0-23162 GCA_032355705.1 Rubia peregrina
GGAATCAATAATATCCTTAATTAGGATTGGACCACGCGTCCCTTCATGGGCCTCGAGTTGGACTTTAGACGATACCCCAAGCTCGAAGCTCGAAGCTCGTGGGCCTCGAGGTGTCGTGGCCCAGGTATCATCATAGCCATTACATGTAATTTAGTATTGGATTACTTTGGAATTGGTTAAACATTCATACAACAATCAATTATTATTCAATTAATTTGAGAAAATTAACAATGTCATGTTAAAATCCACAAAAATATAACATATATTTGAAATACTTGTTACAACATATAATAATGCACAAGGTAAATTTAAACATTAACTGTATTAAACCTTCATATTTTCTACGTTGTAAGACATTGACACTGTCAGGGTGTCCAGTGAAATGACATATCATCCATCTACAGTCCATCGATAACTTTTGTTCTCTTGTTACACTCAATGCACAAGAAACAAAATGTATGTTAGAATTGAACATCCCAAAAATGAAAAACAAATAGTATAGGCATACGGAGATGACAAGAATGTGAACTTGGGAAAAACAGATATTCGTAAAAGCGATGTCGCAAACTATGGTGATTGATGTCGCAAAGGCTGACTAATAGTGACTGACGCTGGGCATTCATATTGTGTTCATACGAGTAAGTAATTATTGTACACAATCAGTCATGATCTAACTATTTTTGGACATTCCTTACAAGCATGGCATCATCTTGGAAACAAAAAAACATTATATAACATGTAACACAATCATCATACATCCTCAGAATATACAAGTTTTGATCAATGAGAAAATAACATATAGAAAGTATTGTAATTAAATTGCTACATTAACATTGAATGTTTGGAAAACTACCTCAATTAATTTTTACCCGGAGATGCTCCATCATTGGATACTTGTTGATGTTTTAGAAAAACATACTGATTGAGCTATTTAATTATTGTAATGGTGTGAATGGAGAGGATGGTGTGGAGTAGGGTTCGGTAAAAGTGTATTAAAGATGATAAATGGGTAATGGTGCTGATTTTAATGACTAAAAATTTTGGTTGGGTGGGGGGGGATTTTGCTTCCAATTTTTTACGTTTCCCACTTGAAGTTTCATTATGATTGACGTCGAATGTTTTTGGTCATGGATTTTCTTAAGGAGACAAACTTGCAAAGTCGCACATGAGAACTGAAGGGTAAATTTTGAAAAATGTCGTAAAATATTCAATGTCATGTTTGGGGCCCCTTCCATCGACCCTCTTCATCCGAGAACGAAACGACATTATAGGGAATATATGAATGAAAAAAAATGTTATCTACAAATATGTATTTGGACTTCTACCGCTTTCTTGGAGGGATCTAAGGGTAAATATTACAAAGTTTACCGGTGGTCCCAAAAATGATCCTGATCTTCCAAAAATGAAACGTTGTCATCTGTAGTTAATCTTATAATAACCGATAGTAACAAATAAATTTCTCTTATTCCACATACTCTTCCAAAAAATTTTCCAACTATCCCCTTGTATATTTATAACTAATCATCTACAATTTAGTCTAGATCATGTACTAGCACTTTCTAAAATATGGTGGATGGTATTATATTTTATATGTTTTTCATAAAAAACCAAGAATATGAAATTTCATTTGATTCTATGTTGTGGAAATGATTGTTCCCATAACCCTTATCTTAGGGATATTGTTGGGAATACTAATACCAATGACCGACGATTACCCTGGTTTGTCTCCCTCTTAGATAGTACGCATAATCTCCATATCAAATATTTGACCTTATGGTTGGGTGCAGAGTTCTGACGCATATTGAACATGCAAGAAAGTTTGAGCTATAGTAATTTTTGCAAATTTTCTTCACATACCGCCTGTGAATAATTTGGGCCTGTTCCATTGACCCGTTCGTGCCAAAGAGGAACATCTTGGACCTAACAAATCTGAATTAGACAAGGATATCTCAAAATTTTCATTTCCACTTCTCCCATATTCGTAGAGGGACCTAAGTGCAAAATTTTAAAAGTTCACCCGTAGTCCCAACAATGATTTTAAACTGTTACCATTCTCAATCAAACTTATAATCCCCGAAAATGATAAATAAACATGGATGATCCCTTGGAGAATTCCTAGCCAAGATATTTCAATTAACCTTTGCATAATTGCCAACGTACTAGCGTGTACAAAAAATTGATGCCCGGAATTTCATTATCTTATTAATTCAACGAAATATAACTGGTTAAGTAATTTTGTGTAATTCACTGTGGTGAAAATTATCGTCCTCGTAGCGCTAATCATAATGGTATTAATTAAATTAATACTAATAAAAAAGAGGTACGAATACCCCGGTTCATTGACGCCTCAAACAGAACAACATGATTTAGAAAATGAGTGACGAGTACCCGATTCGTTAATTCCCCAAATTTGAAAATTGGAATCTACAATTTCACATTTCTCCCTCTCCCACCCTCTTGGAGAAACCAAAGTGCGAAAACTAAAAATTTGAACGGGTGAGTTAAAATCGATTCCGATCTGACTGGACTTTAACAAAGTTCATGGAAAATTATTAAATTCAATAATTATTTCTAATCAACTATAAAGCATTATTTAGGTCAACTATATATTTTTTGGTGAAACGCGGGCCTATTTGTTATACCTGTGGGCTAAAATGGTGGGACCTAAAAGTAGAATTACCGACATCGGTCAGATGTCTGCTCTTATGTTGGTCAGGTCGATCAATGTGCGACGTCGCACTAGCCGAGCTGATTCCACACATGACTATATATATGGAGCCCACCTCATCAATCATTTCAAACTTTTAACTTTCCCTCAAATTCCAACAGTGCCTCAATCATTTTACTCAAAGGTATGGTTTCTTGATTATTTAAATTTCTTTCGATTTTTTTTTATTTTTCATAGACATTGTTATGTATATACTGTGTGAATTATATGTTCTATGTTGTTTATTTTGAATTATTCATAGGGATTAGGGTTCTATGGTCTTCACATTTCATTCTTATCTTTTGGTACGATTATGTGTCCCCTATATTCGTTCAGAACCTGTACATTCTTTGGGTTTGTGCCATTTTTTTGTTGTTGCTGCCCTATTTTTATGCGATGCCGCCCATCAATCGTTACCACTTCGGCCTATGCGATTGACGTTCAACATTGCACATCCATAATTTTGATATTCTTCTTTGAATGAGATGTCGTACTTAACTGGCATTTCGTATGTACGTTAACCCGGATGAATTTCAGTTCAATTACGATTTTGGTAAGTCCTTTCCTTTTACACATGAATTTTATTTTCAATTAAAACTTTCTCTAATTTCTTTTCATATATGCTAACTGTGGTTTTATGTGTATAATTTAGTACAATCCCAACCGAATCGAGCCGTTCCTACCAAAGTTCAAGATGCATGTTGTCTTGAGGAGCCGCGGAAGAGAGTATCACATGCATCACTCAGACAACAGAAGGCTAAAAACCCTGACCCCAAAGGGTTTTAGCTAGTTCCTTGATGGAGAGGGCTTGAAGGTTTGAGACACGCTCTACTTCGAGCTAGTTTATGGTTCTGCACCTATAGTTTTCAATATCATCCTACCCTTTTAGTACTTAGAATTTGTAACAAATTATGACGAACATCAATAAGATTAAGACTATTTTGTTGAAAGTGATGTTTATGTAATTTAATCTTGAATATATTTGTTGAATGTCATTTTTATGTTTTGTATCATTAATATTTAACATGTCATATGAAACCCAATTTTTATGTTACAATCATACATAAAACTATAAAAGACTCATGTGTAATGATTAGTTTATTTCAACCATTCTTAAAATAGAAAATATTTGTATTCCTAATCTTTTTTAATGTATAAAAATTGTTCAATGGATGATTTCATTTGGTGGTGCACTAAAATGGTTCACACAACCAAAAAATGTTATGTTACCATATTTTATAGTTTTTGGGATGAAATTATTCGTTTTGGTCCTTAGAGGGCTCTTCTTTTATACTAGCGGGCTAAATATTTTTAGCCCACTAACACCTCCACCGTCGCTAACGGGTCAGTCGTTCATCGATTCATGTGATATAAGTGTCACATCAGACAAAATGAGGCGGACAACACAAGGTCCCAAAACAATGTCGTCTCAAAATGGCTAGAAATAAAGGGTCCATCAGAAATAGTTTAAGAGTATCATTTCCAAGTATCTCGCAAATACCAAGAGTCTCTCCACTCCCTCTTCTCCTCTGACAAAGGTATGAATTTCTACTCTTTTTTATGCCTAAATGTTTGTAAATATTACTTCACCTAGTTTAATCTATGCTTTGTGTATGTTTTGTATTTTTGGTTTTCTAGTTTTTACCCAGATTCGATAGGGAGTTATGTTTTCTTACATGTAAATCTAAATTTCCTTACAGATTGGTTATGGTTTGTTTTAGGACTTTTTTTTGTAATTTTGTCTTATTAATGCATCATTTTTTTTGGGATTTTATATTTTTTTTCGTTCCTGTCTCTGATACATATGAAGTTGGTCTCCAGTCGCACGTCATTCGGCTAATGCAAATGGTGTGTGACGTCGCAAATTCTTGATTGAATGTATGCATGAGACGTTGCAGTCAACTCAATTTATCCATCGGTAACACCGATGGGTAAACGACTTCACATGTAGGCATTTAATTTAACATTAAATATCTTTCTGCGATCTCACCCTGGTGTCGGTCATGACATTGGTCTTGCTTACTAACAGGTGATGTCGCTTTGACATTTTCACTAAGCCACCTGTTCAGACCGACATGTTCCCGTGACACATAGCTGACGTCGCATGTTGTTTTTGTAAGGCTAGTTTACCCTAAGCATTTTCAATTTTTATGCATAACTAATGGTTGGTGATGGATCATCAAGTCACTCATTTTTCTAGGTATTTTACCCTAAGCATTTTCAATTTTATGCATAACTAATGGTTGGTGAAGGATTATCAAGTCACTCATTTTTCTAGGTATTTTACCATTTTTCACATAGATATATTTACTAATACATATGTATACTTTATCAAAATTATATATTTTTTGGTTTAAATACATTTCTTTGCACAACAGAGAAACCCCAAACCTGTGGTGTTTGAGCCTGAACACCGTATAATGGCAGAGGGTAGGCCGCATTTCCACTGCAAATTGAAGCAGTAAAACTTTGAGAAAACCCCAACTTTGGATTGAAACTAGCCAATAAATAAACGAATGAAATTATTTGATTTTTAGTTAATACTATTTTTTAATTGCATATATATATAATGATGATTTTTTTTCCAAATTAGTATATCGCGAGGGAAATTGTACAACTTCTACCTAATGAGAAGACCCCCGTTGTGCTGAGGTGCTACGGAAAAGAGTGGCACGTGAACTACTCGGGTCAAGTGAAGATCAAGGTCATGTCCCCGTACCATTCAACACCATTTTCTACAATTAATGTTTAATTCAAAAAACATTGAACAAATACTTTGGTAGGCCAAAATCAATCATTTTACTAAAATAAACTAATTGTCCTTTTACATTTCAAAAAACTTAAACGGATGATTGGACATTGAGAGGAGAGAAAAAGCCAAACCGAAGAAAAGCCGTACCACCCTGACTTTCTTTTTACTTTACTTTGTTTCTGCCACCTTTTAAATCCATACTTGTTGGTGGAGGTTTTCCGTATTATTCAACCATTTTCAATCGTAACATAAGAAAACTTACCTTATTGAATTTTAAAATAATACTTCCTCATTTTTCAAAATCAGTCTTTCTCAACGTTATCATCTAAAAGTTCTATCTTTACTTATATATGATGTCGGTAGTCCATTACACGTTAGGTCGTTGAAAGTGAAGTAATACGCTATTTCAACAACTATTTTAATACATCCCATGCGACGTCTTACACTATTCGTTAAGGTCATTTCTTCATTTTTACACCTTTTACTTCAATTACTATAATAAGCGAGGTAAAAAATCTATTAATTATCTCAGTTATTTTTTCACGAAGGTAAAAAATTATATTTTCTTCAAAAAAATACTAACTGAGGTAAAATAATTTTTTACCTCGATTATTTGACCTTAGCCAAAAACCGAGCCAAATGTTTTACCCCGGATCGAGGAAAAGAAACCGATATTTTTTATCCATGTGGTGAAAAAGACCAAGCAGGGAAGTAAGTCATGCCGAAGCCATTAAATTTGGTTTTGTTCATTCGGATCGTCATTCGTTACTTTTCGTTGATGTTGTTTCAATTTGAGTTTGTGTCGTTATTTTCATTATTTTGTCTTGTTCTTTTCACAGGTGTATTTTTCCATGATTTTGTAGCCAATTGAAGTGCATTGCACTAGATAGATAAATGAGTGAAGGCCATGGGAAGGGAAGAAAAAACTTGGAAGTTGGTAATGTAATTTTTTTCTAAGTATGGGGAAACCCTGTCTGTCTCGAGTCGCGATAAACAGGGGATTTTTTTACAAATCCTAGTCCATGTTTGTAGTAAATCACAACAAACCTATCGCGATTGTGACCAACCTTTGATTTTTTTAATGGAAAATGAACTCTTTGTTCCACCATTTCATGAGTCGCGACCTACCATCGTGATCGAAATGGAAATATGGAATTTTCTAAAAAGTTCTAAGTCCCAAGTCCAATTAGTCACGAGTTGTAACATTTCCATCATGCTCACGATCAAAATCAGAAGTTTTGTGAAAATGTGAAGTCCAAGTTCCATTTTGTCGACGAGTCGCAATAGAACGGTTGCGAGTCATGACATCTCTTCGCTAGTCGTGACCAGCATGTTTGGGACTCGCAAAAGGCCTTTCGCGAGCGCGATGACTGTTTGACTCCAGAAGTCCTTTTGAGTACATCATCGTGACTCGTGACAATGCCATCACGACTCGGGACACTGTGCATATAAGAAAGAAAATGAGACTAGAACCTAATTTTCTCCAAAGTCTTTCTTCTCTTGGTCACTCTCTCTCCCAAACCACCACTCATCCGCCCAGCTTCCCAAATCCGGCCGAAATCATCCTCCTCTCAATTCTCAATCCTTTCCCACTCATTTGCACCTTAAATCTGGTAAAATTTTACCAAGAACCCAAAACCCTAACTTTTGGGGATTTAAAATTTTCAATTGAATATAGCTAATTTATTTTGTGGGCTTGATTTTTCCATCATCCTAGCCATTTAATTCGTACATTTGTTCACCTTTTTGTTCCCGAATTACGATATTGATTGAAAATGGTGATTTTTGTGAGTGTTTTAATTTGTAGGATTTTTTAGAATTGTTGGTGAAATGTTTATAGTATGGATTGGGATTTTCGATATTATGTTCATAACTTGATATTGGGTGTGAAACTAGTAGAAAGTGATTATCCTAGTCTGGCTTAGGTCTTGAATGATGGAGTTTTGGGTATTTTGATATTAGCTAACCATAATGATATGTACCTGTGATTGTGCTTCTACAGAATTGCATATGTGATGTTTGGCTATGTGTTGATCTAAATTTTTTGGGAAATTGCAATGCTTAACCTAGATTGGTGAAATAGGACATAAGTGTGGTATATTATTTCCAGCAATGCAATTGGATTGAAATTTACATATATGAACATATGTGCATTCTTGCATCTTTATAGTGGATTTTTTTATAATTGTAGTATGTCGATTACATGACTACAATTTCTAATTTCAATAATGTTGTTTGGATGTTTATTACTATGAGTTGCATATTAGTTTAGATAATATGTTCTAATGAGATAATGACCAAGTGATTATTGCATGAATTTTGCTCGGATATCCTTGTGCATTTGATATTGTTTCATGTGTTAATGGACATTCCTTCAAAGAGACTCATAGTTACTATGGTTACGAGCGCATCCGCCCCACCTCCACCTCTTCTACCAGTTCCTAAGCCAGAACAGCACCCCTCCAGATAGATTCATGGGCTTGCGTCGGATCTCTGGTGAATATGTGGATAATTAGTACTGGTTGGCGTAAGATCCAGAAGACCTATTTTTTGGATGAGAGCTCATTGGACACCCTTAGGCTGAAAGACCCGATCCTATACCTCCTCAATAAAGGAGGCATGAGAGGCTTCTTGTCACGGGCAACACCAACATACCGAAGTTACACCTTGGAATTTTTCCACGGTGCGGGAATACACGAAGAGGCAAGAAATTCCCTTTTAGAGGTTCATTCACTTCCATCTCAGCGATCATTCCTATAAGATGAGCCACTCGCAAATCGAGTCAGCATTTGTTGGGATACAGTAGAGATCAAATGGAGGTTTGATCCAGAGGCACATACCCCTACCACAGAGGATAACTTCCTATTCAGGAATGCCATTACAAGAAAGGTGCAGAATGTTAGAGATAAGAACAATGCCATCATCCACCCAACTCCCTTGTTCGTGCTGAGGAAAAAAATGTGCTGAACAATGAGATCCAATACTCATAGGAGCTGACTAGTGAAGGGATGTGATATGAGAAATGGGCAAATTTGTAGGTTGGGAGGGTTATAGATTCAGTTGGGAAAGATAGGTGAAATATTTTTTATGTGGGGCACGATCACCCTCTTTACGGAACAATTTGACATTGCAACTCCTCAGGGGCTTGCAGCATCTGGGTATAAGTGAATCATACTGCATCACATTGGATTGGATGGCCAATCTCCACCTTATCAAGACCACGACTGACCCAGGGGCATTCAACTGGTTATATGGGGCAGGTGGTGTTACATTTATGAAGTTCCCACAACCCCAGTAGACTAAGCTGTAGATGGACACCCTAGTGGCTGACTTGGCAATAGAGTCACATGGGAAGTGTATACCAGGTTTCGAGTGAAAGCATCAGAATTTTCCTATCTAGACTGATGAGGAAGCTCTTCCCTTTGGTCATCCTCTGCCACAGGATTCACGACACTCTCCACCTCACTTCCCACTGCAGTAAATAGAGCCTATGTAGGAACACCACGTGCATAGTCAGTTTCAGTAGCCACCCCCAGATTTCTACTCCCGACCGCAGAGCATGATCTTGGACCACAACTTATTTATGTCACGGAGCCTTATGGAAATGGATGAGGATATTGATAATCTCACATCCAGATTCTGGGACATACAAGCGTACTTTGGTGGTCCCCCGGGCTTGGATCCCAAGGCAACGAGGCACAGAGAGCGGCGTTAGCAGGATGAGGATTGGGTGACCCAATAAAAACAACAATACTCCGGAGATGGTGGGTCCTCTTCAAAGCAGTGATTGTGAGCATTTTTACAGTCCCGTACTTTGATACGTATTGTGTTTTCCTTATTTTGTCTACTTGGTGGGTCCTCTTCAAAGCAGTGATTGTGAGCATTTTTACAGTCCCTTACTTTGATACGTATTTTGTTTTCCTTCTTTTATCTACATTGAGGGCAATGTAGGGTTTTAAGTATGGGGAGGGAATTTAGTATTTAGACTTTCTTTGTTTTGGATGATCTAGACTTGGATGCTTTCGGGATGTTTTTTGTTTTGGATACTTTTTTTATGTATTCGGATGATTTTAGTAGCTTTGACATGCGGAAAGCTTTTTGCTACTTTTGATTGGGAAAACATGGAAAATTGAAATTTTTAAAAAAAAAGAAAATGGAAAAGAACGAAAATAAAAAAGAAAACCCCCTAAGTTTAAAACCCGAGAGGGAAATTTAGGCAACACTGGGGGTCGGATAGGCTGAAAACCCAAAATGGCATCCTAGGAAAAATGAGAGGCTAAATGTGGGGGTGAGATGTGAGCCAAAGAAACATGATGTTTGGCTAGGATGAAAACCCAAAAGGGTTCCAAAGCAAAATAAGAGAAAGAGAGAAAAAGAGAGAGAAAAATGCTAGAATTCTACTCATTTGCCGGCATTGGAGTAATAAGGTTGTTGTTGACATATGGATGTATCATGTAGCCTAACATTATAGAACTTCTTGGGATTGGGTAATTTAGCAGGTGAAAACAAAGTAGGGTTATGAAATTCTTGATTCTTGTTATGCTTAGTTTTTGGTTTGGTATATTGGTATGAAGTGAAGTATATGATTGAAACATTGATATGGTTTTTGATTTCCATTAATACCATTGGATTTTGGGATTATCAATTCGGGACTTGAAAAGATTTTTATGGGTAGTAGTGAATTGATATGTGGTATATTTCGGTAGATTTAGGAATTGAGGCTGTGTGTGAATAAAAATTTCTCATTTGATCATGATTGTGGGATTTGTGATATTGATAGTTTTTGTGAGGTATTGATTGGGGGAATATTAGTATTGGGATTTGGGTATGTGAATCTCTTTGCATACTTGAATCTTTTCTTACTTAAGGACGAGTATGGTTCAAGTGTGGGGAGGTTTGATGTGTCCATCTTTTCTTACTCATTTTGGTATGCTTTTGTGCTTTACATCCTCCATTTTGCCTTGAAATTCTCATAGGAGAGTTAAGAGCGACTTTTCCGCTCTTATCACTTTTCTAAGTAATTTTGTGTGACAAGGCAATTGTTCGAAAATTTGAAGACTACGAAGACTACCTTGAACACAATGAAGAACATAAAGACTTGAAGAAGTGAAAAGATATGGATACAACATTGAAAAGAAAAAGAAGGAAATGGAGAACAACCAACTTTGTCTATCATGAGTCGTGACAAGCCACTGCCCAAATTTACTTTTTGATTTTTTTAAACTATAAATACCATCTTATCCTCCCTCCTTAACAAATTTTCTCTCCCAATTATTGCACTTAAAAACCCTAGTTTCTTCTATTTTTCATCTTATTTTCATCTTAGATTGTGTTTGAATTGTTGTTAATGTGTAGTATGATTTTTGTTAGCTAAAATCATCACTTGGGGGCAATTGATTGAAGCTTCCAAACATATGTAGTGAGACTCCATATTTTGCTCTTTAATGAACATTTATTGAGAAGCATTTATTGTGCCATTAATGTTGAGTTTTACTTCATTTATGCTATGGGTTGTTTGAGAATATGAAATGTTTGTATGATTGAATGTTAGGGTGATAGAAAAGTGTACAATTTCTTTTCACTTTTGGGATGAAAATCCAAGGACATGGAATTAGGACTTCTTGTTGTGTAATGTGATGTTAATCTTACTAGATGAGTATGTTAATGTGGTTTGTTATTATATTTTTCCTAAAGAAGCAATGAAAGGTTGAATCTTGAATGTTGATTGTTCTAGGTTTAGCATAATAAATGATTTGTTTGGTTAAATGGCTAGGCATTTGGTAGAATGCTTGTAGTTGTTTTCAAATCTATGGTTCTTCGTGAATAATGCCATTGATGAAATATCTTTATGATCGCTGAACGTCTAAGGTGATCATTAATTAGGTTTGAAAATTATCATTGAACGTCATTGTGAATCACTGTTAAGAAGAAATGAATGTTGATCTTCAAAATAGAAGTGATGGCATTCCCCATAGGCATTAAATGTAAATGGATGAGTTAATGTGTCTATGATCTATAAGATGTTTAGAAGTGAAAATCAATTCCCCCCAAGGCTTTGTTATTGTTAAATTTTGATCTTTTTAGTAGTTTGTTCTATACTTAGCTTCTTTACTTCACTTTGCTAGTTGCTTTATCTTTTATATTTGTAACTTAGAAGAACCAACCAATCCCCCAGCCACCCTTACTTTCTTTCTTATATATATATATATATATTTATGTATATCTATATCTAGCTTATATCCACCCTTATATGCATGAACCCTTAGGAAGATCCATTTTCTTTGTGGGCGACCCTGATTTGCCACTAGCTACTTAGCTGTAGTTAGGAAGCATTTAGGGCTTATAAATTGTATTTTTAACAGGTACAGAACAACCTCCCAGAAGGCCACTTACAAAGTGTTTGTGAGACTTGTTAGATTCATCATATTTTCCATGTTATAAATATCGTTCTTCATTGGTGGCTCAATTTCTTATTGTGATTTATGCTATGAAGTATGTTAAGATGCAGACTGAATTTATTTCTTGCATGATATAGTGCAAGGATTTAAATACAAATTTGGGAGTGTTAGATTATCAGCGCTATGGTACTCTAGTGAGTACCGAGAGGATGTGTTCATTAGATCCCCCTTGTGAGTACCGAGATGGTAATAGACAATAATCTTAATTGTTTAGTCATGTGAGGAAATGCATGATAGGAGCATTAGACCTACTGTGTTGATGTTATTAAAATCCTAATGGGGGAAACCCTGACTTACCACTATAATTGAGATATTTTTAATTTTGAAGTGACTAGGGTGGTGCAAACTCTATAGTATCATGAGGTACTGATGTCTTCTTCCTTCTGAGGTCTAGAATGGGTTCCATAGTGGAGGTCCCAGTTTGGTGATTAATTTCACTTCCACATCTAATTGTTGCAACCTACACAGGGAATAGTTCCTTAAGCGATGAGGGGGGTGGGGTGGGGTCATTAGCTCCAGGAGTGAGCTACAAGGGCGCATGAGAGAAGTGCACCCGTAGAAAGTTATGGATGAGGTGAGACCTTAAGTAAGGGTAAGAACAAGACGTGTGACTGATCAGCACATAAAAGCATGTGTTAACCAATTCCTTTAGCACTCATATTAGTATCTTTTGTATGTTTGATTGCTTGGTTTAGTTAAGTTTATATCACAAGGGGTTTAGATAGAATTTTTTGGTTTTCTTGCCTAAATTCTTTGTTTTGTAGATACATTTAGACCTAATGGATAATATATTCTTACGAGCATCTAGATCTTATTTTATGAGCTTCATTGTAGGTCGCTCGTAAGCACATGAGAGTAGAAGACCATTCGCAAGAATGGTAGTAGATATTTGAAACCCATTGGCAAGGATAGTAGTAGACCAATGGTCACATTCTTAATCATGGTAGTAGATGGAAATGCACAAAAAAAGAGTTGCAGCCCGGAACACTCTGAATTACAGCACAAGTGTGCTCTTCTGCATGACCCGTGCTAGTTAATATGGTGGTGCACCTTATTAAGGGGATTGTGCGGCTAAGTACCCGCTCATTCCATGACTTTTTTCACTGCCCGTGCACCTCGAAGATTAAAATTGAAGACCCAGCAGGAACCCCACAAGGGTTTTCATGGACACGCCAACAGAATGAGAAAAGCTCAGCTCTGGCCTGCGGCACGCACATATCTGCACGGGCCGCACCGTTCAGACAGGCAGAACACTCATCCAGCCTGTGACCCACATGGATTTTCAAGGCCATGATACTCAGAAGGCTAGGAAACCCCACATGGTCATGTGCTATTGCACGACCCATGCCGCTGCTCAGCCTAGGGTTTCTCTAGTTTTTGGACCTTTTTAAGGCCCATTTTCTACCTACCATATAAAGAGCCTATTTATACTAAGGTTGAAGAGTTCGAAAGAAAATTTCATTAGTTAAATTTCTATTCTCCTAGTCTGTTAGAGTGATAGAGAGAGAAAAGGAATAACCCTTCTCTCTTCCTTTAATCTTCCTAATTTTTCCTGGGACGTTGAATCCAATGGTAAAATTGGGTTCAATGTTTAGGATGTATTTTATTGGTGATGAGACGTAAAATGCATGTATTTTCCGATGCATTTAACATCTCATTTGTTATATTTTTCATTGGAAGATTGCTAGATTTATGTAGGTTTACATTATAAGGGGTTTAGATAAGGGTTTTGGCTTTCGTATCTAAATCCTTCATTTTGTAACCTAGTTTGAGTCTAATGGATTTTAGTATCCTTATGAGTGATGTGCTCAACTCTTTTTAGCACATTTGAAACTCATATTAGTAATAGACTAAGCTTTTGTGCAAGAATAATGGATGGTTTGTTGGAAAGAAAGTTAGGATGATGATTTAGGAGTTATATCCTAAGTCTCTAATCTAAGGTGATAACGGAAGGTGTTTTATGATCATGTTCATGATGAAAGATTCAAGAATGAATATTCACAAAGAAATAATGGTTTAGAAGTGAAGGAAAATTACAATTTGGTAGAAGAAAAGTTTAGATTTGAAAAAGGATGGCCAGCCGGGATCAGGCATCGGGCGCGCAGCCTGGGCATTCAATTGCGAGCCTGCACACTCCAAACGGTGAGAAGAACCAGTCCCAGAATGAAAACCACGTGCCCGTGCTCTATAGCTCGCATCATCCCCAGCTTGGCACTGCGCCCAGGCACATCCCAGAGCCCTGCGTTCCTGCACGCGCGCGTCCCAGCACAATGCGTGCCTGCACGGACGCATCCCAGCCCGTGCGCGCTTCCCGTGCGACCGGCTCCCTTTTTGACTAGTCATCTCACCAACTCTTGTACTATAAATACCCCTTATCTTATCTTCATTCTTAACCTTTCTCTTGGCCGAAAATTTTCCTTAAAACCCTAGTTCTTCATTTCTCTTCTTCATTTCTCTCTTTGTTTATGTATGAATTTATCTATGAATGTAAGTATAATTTGTGTTAGCTAAATTTATAACTTGGGAGAAATTGTTTTAAGCTTCAAAACCCATGTAGTAAGACTATATTTTTACTCTTTCATGAGCATTGGTTGTCAAGTATTTATTGTGCCATTAATGTTTTTGTTTACTTCTTTTATGTTATGGGTTGTTTGAGACTATGAAATGTTTGTATGATTAAGTACTAGAAGTGCGAGGAAAGTGTACAATTTATACTCACCTTTGGCATGAAAATCCAAGAACATTGAATTAGAACTTCTTGTGGGTAAATGATGTTAAGCTTCCTAGATGAGTATGTTAATGTTGTTTGTTATCACATTTGTCCTAAGGTAGAAATGAAAGAATGAATCTTGAATGTTGTTTGTTATAGGTTTAGTCTAATAAATGATTTGTTTCATTAAATGGCAAGGCATTTGGTTTAATGCTTGTAGTTGTTATCAAATTTATGGTTCTTAGTATATAATTCCATTGATGAAATACCTTTAGGCATTGTTTGTGTAAAGTTCTTATCAATGATGTTTGCAAATGGTCGTTGAACGACTTTGAAAATTCCTAACTAAGCAGAAATGAATGTTGATCTTCAAATGGAAGTGATAACATTCCCCATATGCAATAATGTGAAGGAATGAGTTAATGGGTCTAGGATCTATGAGTGGTTTGGAAGTGGAATAAATTTCCCCCAAGGCTTTGTTAATTGTAATTTTACCATCTCTTTAGTAGCTTGTTTCATGATAGCATCATTAGTTTAATTTGATGGTTGTGTTGTCTTTCAAGTCATAACTTAGAAAACCAACCAACCCCCCCTACATGCTTTTATATATGTATATATCTTTATCTAGGCTTATATCCACCCCTATATGCATGAACCCTTAGTAAAATCTCTCTTCTTTGTGGACGATCCCGACTTGCCACTATGTACTTAATTGTATTTAGTAAGAATTTTGGACTTATAAATTGTATCTTTGAGGGGAACGACAATGACCTCCCAAATTTTGGCACCATTGCCGGGGAAGAGGCGTATATTTTTTTATGTGTTTGAGCATATTATGTGTGGATATGAGCTAGTTGTGAATATTTGCTAGTCTACTTTTATTTAGTTTTTATTTTTATATTTGTTTAACTTGGAGAAGTATTGTTCGAGTTCTTGGTGTATGGTTCGTACTCGATCCTCTTCACAAGAACCCCTACACTACGACCCCGAGTTGCAATTGAATTCAAAAAGGGCTAGGAGGCTTTCATTGGAAATTGTGAATAACAATCCTCCTACTGACCATTTTGTGACATCTTCTACCTCGATGGATCATGCCGAGGAGCAAGAGGGTGAGATTCCGGGAGGAGTACCAAAAAATCCTCCCCTTCAAGGCAGGGAAATCCCGGTGAGGAAAGCTCCAATGCGGGAGGCTATGCCTCCCAATCTTAAGCACCAACCTAAGTGCATCACATATCTGGCGGTTGGAACTCACAGCCAATTTGAGTTGAAGTCCGGATTGATACACTTGCTACCGTTCTTCTTCAGTGGGCAAGAGGAAGATCCTAACAAGCACCTCCTTGATTTCTATATGGTGTATAGTGGGATGCTTCCCAATGGAATGAACGAGGATCTCTATATGTTGAAGGTTTTCAGTTCTCATTGTGAGATGCCGCGAGGGATTGACTTCATTATCTTCCACCCAGGAGCATTACTTCATAAATCAAGTTGAAGAGGAAGTTTCTCTCCAAATACTTCCCGGCCTCAAAGTCCAAAATCTTAAAGAATGTCATAAGAAATATCATCCAATGGCATGAGGAGTCCTTCTATGATTTTTGGGAGAGGTTCAAGAAGTTTCTTGCAAGTTATCCATATTATGGATATTCAGACAGGAATTTAGTCTATTACTTCTATAGTGGTCTTCTTGATCAAGACCAAAGGCTAGTAATGGGAGCATGTGGTGGTTTTATTGGGATCAAGTCCGCTACGAAAGCTATGAACCTTTATGAGGTTCTAGCCGAGGAGTCAGGAAACTTTAGCTCGAGGGCCGATTTGAGGAGGCAAAACCCTAACAATGCAAGTGCTTCTTCCAACCATGGAAATATTGATGACCAAGTGTCGAATCTTACTTCTATGGTAAAGGCATTGATGACTCAATCGGGGGAAAACCCTCATGTCAAGTCTTGCGAGATTTTCTCTTCTCCGCATCCTACGAACGCATGTCCCACTTTGCAAGATGATTATGTGGAAGAAGTGAGTGCCATGTGGTATGAAGGAGGCTAAGGGTACTAAAATCAAGGGTACAAAGAGTATCAAGGAGGTAGAGTTTACCAAAACTGGTATTACAATGCGGTTAACCAAGTTCACCCAAACCTTTGTTATGGGAATGCACAAGGCGGCCAAGATGTTCAACCTTACCGCCCTCCTCCACAACCATATCATTCACCACAATAGCAATACCCTAGGCATGGTGATAAGCCCCACAATCAAGGCGAAGGTTTGGGGATGTCCAATGAGGATATCATGCAAGGCATTGGGAAATTGACCGTTTGTGTGGAAAAGGCCAAGAAATTCAAGGAGAAGGCCGAAAAGCACCAAGAGAAGATCGACTCTAGCATAAAAAATCTAGAAACTCAAGTGAGCCAAATGGCTCAAATCTTGAATCGAATGGAGGCAAGAGATTCGGGAAAACTTCCATCTCAGGCGGAGCTCAACCCTCATCAAAATGTGAGTGTCATCTCAATGAGGAGTGGAAAGGAAGTGAAAGAACCCCAAGTCAAGGTTTTTTTCGAGCGGGTGTTAAAAAAGGAAGAAGATGAGGAGAAGAAAGCCGGTGAGTTAGCCAATGAGAAGATAAATGACGGAGAAGAAGTTAAGGAAGAGAGCTCCGTGACAAGGCTGGGATCAAATCTTAAAACTTCACTCCCTCATCACAAGAAGTCCAAAATGGCGAAGATCCTTATCTATGAGCCATAACCACCATTTCCGGAGGCCTTGAAGGATAGGAGAACCAAGGAGGACAACAAATACATCTACGAGGTCTTTCGTAGATGCGAGGTAAACATTCCACTCTTGAATGCTATAAATCAAATTCCTAGGTATGCTAAATTTCTCAAGGAGATATGTACCTTCAATATGAAGAAAAAATGGAAGAGTAAAAGAAGAGTGTAAAAAGAGAGTATGTCCCCGCTATTTTGATGAGGAGTTACCTCCTAAATGTGATGATTTGGGAGTGTTTACAATTCCTTGTGAGATAGGAGGGAAATGTGTTGACAATACCATGCACTTTGCACAAAATTGGGGTTTTCATCCAACTAGCCGATCACTATAGCACATACCCAAAAGGTTTTGTGAAAGATGTGTTGGTGAAAGTGGACTCTTTGACATTCTCCACTGATTTTGATATCCCTGATATGGAGAGTGATAATCATGCCACACCTATTCTATTAGGTAGACCATTTGTAAAAACTTCAAGGACAATAATTTATGTGCATAATGGAACATTAACCATGGAATGTAATGGGCAGAAGATGGAATTTGACAAAAATAATTCTATTGGCCATCCTAGTAGATACCATTCTATTGATGTTATAAAAGCAAGATGTGTTTGAGTCCAATGATGGTAGTTCCTCGAATGTTTCCGTAGATGATGTTTTAAATTGTGCTTTGATTGAAAATGTTGTTAGTACTAACTTGAAGGAAAATAACAATGGTGAATGCTCTCGTGGGAAATCAACTTCCAATATCATTCGTGCGCCCAAGGTAAAGTTGATAAAAGTGGGTTTCTCTCCTTCTCTTGAGAAGACTTTGGTGGAAAAGTGAAAATCACGACAAAAAGTTCTTAAATGTTCATCTCTCGGGGAACGCGGGAAACCCCTGAATGCTCATTAGATTGAGATTTCCATTGAACAAAAAGATGTTCTACTAGACATGTTGAGGAAACATGAGGAGGCATTGAGCTACCTGTGTGGAAAATACTGATAGGGGATAATTTATATCCCATATGTTTTGTCCCGGATAGAGGAAAGGAAGATGTTGATCTTCTTGATCCATTTTGTTAATAAGCCCCAAGAAGGGAGGTAAGTCATGCCGAAGACGTTAAAAAAACTTGGTTTTGATCATCTGGGTGCCACTCGTGACATTCCGTTGAAGAAGATTTATTATCGTTATTATTATTTTTTAAATTTTTAAATTTTTTTCTTTTCCTAAGTTGTGCCGATGACATTAAATAAACTTGGTCTTGATCATATTGAATTATTTATCTCCTTTTATTTTGGAGCAATATTATGCTTGGTGTGCATCGTTGTTTTGCAAGAAGCACTTGGTTTTAGATAAAATGAATAAGGAGGACATGTCCAACTCGTGGACCGTGTAGACGTGCATGGTCCATGGATGCTATAATTTTCAAGCAAGGAGGTCGAAAACCCCCCCAAATTTTATGATCCGCTACACTCAAACGTTTCTCCATCTCAAAATCACCCATCTCTTCCTTACCACCTCCAAATAATACCCGGACCTACTTAACTGCAAACACAACTCGAAACCAATGAGGTACCTCTCTCTTGATTGGGAATTCAATGTTTTCTCGAGTTGTTATGTAAGATAGTGATTGGAATTGCTTTGGGAGAGGTTGTGGGTAGAGTATATTTTTGTAGTGATAATTTGCTTATTAGATCTTATGATTGTGCCACTAAGGGTATATTTTGTATTGGGGGTATTCTCATATTTTCTCCCCTTAATACGTGTCCTAGAATGTTTATTTACACTAGAGAAAATGCAAACTTTAAGTGTGGGGAGGGGAATAAGATGATACTTATTGTTAGTGGTTTAGTTAGTAGTAGAAAATAGCTCTTTTGAAAGTAATTTTTTTTAATTTTTTAAAAAATAAAAATAAAAGAGAAGCCCTCTAAGTTGAAAACCCGAGAGGGAAACTTAGGCAAAAATGGGAGGCCCGGATAGGTTGAAAACCCGAAAGGGAAACCTATGCAAAAATGAGAGGCCAAATTGTGTAGAAAAAGGTGAGGGTGAGCATTGAAAAAAATATATTTGTGAAGCTAGGATGAAAACCCGAGAGAGCTCCTAGGCAAAATGAGAGAAAATGAGAGAAATTGAAAATTTTATGCTTCTCTTCATATGTCTATGGGTAGCTTTTTTGGTAGAGTGAGTTAGCTTGACATCGTATGACATCGTAACCTACACAAATTTATATGTTCAAACCCTAAATGAAAATAAAATCTTAAATTGTTCTTTAAATGCATTTTTATTCAGCAGTGGAAACTTTTTTCTTTAAAAATATTTATTATATTGCACTTACTTATTAAATCTTGAGAATTTTTTAATCATAGATTACTAGTATAACTTCAAAACAAGCCGCCATGGTGAAATCGATAGACACACTTCTCTCAGGAAGTAGTGCTAGAGCATCTCGTTTTGACTCTTCTTGAATCCCTAAATAATATTTAGAAATAGGTTCAATAAATTAATGTAAGTGAGTCTATAATAGATAGGAAAGAAAATTATGAAGTTCAAAATGGAATTAACGAACTCTCAATGTGTTTGTTAAATAGTTTTTATTCAGTAACATAAACTTATTTTGAAACAACAACTGCATTTATTTATTTAATCTCGACGATTTTCTAAACATGTATTATTATAATTTCTAGATCAAAAATCAGCTATAGTTAAATTGGTAGAAATGCATGATGCTTTAAGGAAGCAATGCTAGAGCATGTCAGTTTCGATCTCCTCATATCCCTATATGACATTAAAAAAACAATTAACAAATTCAATGGATTAGCGTATGTGAGTCTATACTAGAAAGGAAAGAAAATTATTAAGTTGAAACCCTAAATGAAAATAATTAACTCTCAAATTTCTAATCAAATTTATTTTTATTTAGCAATGTAAAAAATTAAAAATTATATATTGTAATGCATTTATTTATTCAATATCGAAAAACTTTAATCAAAGATTATTATAAGTTCAAGATTAGCTACTTTGGTGAAACTAGTCGACAAGCTGCTCTCAGATGACTTGCGACCTCGATGACATAGCTATGATCGCAAAAAATGTCTTTGTTGGCCTATTTATTAGTTTCCTAGTTAAATTTAGTTAGTTTTATTTATTTCTATAAAATATATTATTCCAAATTTTAGTTTTTGGCCATTTAAGCTTAATTTTGATCAAGGTTCTCATTATATTATATTTCATTATTCTTTTAGATCTAGTTTTTGCTCTGAATGCTATGAAGAACTAATATTTTTTATTTAATCAAACGATTGAAGCCACCGGCTAATTTGGTTGTGAGATTTAAAATTCTTTGTTTGATTTTCTATTGTTGCATTAGTTTTATGGTTCTTAATTTCATTGAATCTTGTTAATTAATCTAGTCTGCCCATCTAGGTTAATTGATACTCTTCAAATTACTAGGATTTAGTTATTCCGGTATGATTGGAATTATCTTTCTGTTGTACCAAACATAATTTACTGGAGCGTATGGTAACGATTATTGTTTATTTATGAAAAATAAAATTAATTGCATGTTAATGCCAACGTATGGTTAGAGCAAGTCCAACAATTCTTAGAAATGTTTCTTCAAAATCGAGATGTAAAACTCATATTCTCTATATTTTCTTGCTCAAACTCTAGCAATCTCCTTAATTTGCAGATATTAAAAATTATTACACTATAATGATTGCTTTCTATTTTTAATTATTACTTTTAATTATCCTACACAAATATTTACTTGAAGAATATTCAGGAAAATTGATAGTTTTATTTGGTCATTTGTAAAGGATAATTAAACATATTTAACTTTTTTTATAAATTTTAAAATAAGGACTATTAAATTCTTAAAAACCAATAGATTGGGCTAGTGAACTCACTACAAGAAACATGATCTTTTTCCTCGGTTTTTATGGGTTTTTACCTCAATTTTCTACCTTGAAAAATCTAAGTTGTATAGTCTAGTGGGGGGAAAGTTTTTTTAAACCTAGGTTCACAATTGCGATAAAAAAATCACTCTTACCTTGATTTTTTGCAACAAAAAAATATGAGGTAAATAGTCAGACTAAAATTGGGTTCCCAAGTTGGGCGGCGTTGGTTGAATAGGGGATAACCACTATAAATAGTCTGATCGAAGTCAGGATAGAAAGTTTACTGATGTCAGTGCCACTAAAACCGAAAATAAGAGCAAACCAACGTATGTTTAATTGTTACCGACATCAAAAACCATGATGATCTATTGGTAACCGGATGTGAGATATGTCGGACATCGGCCGATTCAATTTTCCAATTAAAGTAATAACCGATAGCCTAATAGTTGTAGGTTCTACTTTTGTTTGTTCATGTAAACATAGAAATACAAACTGGGCTTACAGTTGGAACATCATACATTTGTGCTAGTAAACATATTCCAACACTTAAATCTGAGGAAAATTGCAATAATTTCTCTAACCCACATCCAAAATTTCAAGAATAACACAATCAATTTTAGGCAAGAAAATCTCAATTGAAGCCAAGAAACTAGCTAAAAAACCTAAACAAACAATAAAACCAGCTAGATGTCGAAGTCCTTCATATGAGTGTCTGACTTTGATAACGATGGCATTAGAATCGCCGTTTCTGATGAGAACGATGATGCAAACTTTCCTAGAAAACTATTTACATGCTACAAATTTGAGTAGCCTATCGGCCACATTGAGAAATAGGTTAGTGAGACTTTGTACAAGCTTTATAAGATCTTCAAGAAGCTAATCTTGGGTTTCCCCTGACATTAATAATCTCCTTTGGTTTCTTAGTTTGTGAATAACCATTTGGTTGCTTAGAAATAGAAATCATAATTCCCTTGGGTTCAGCCTTACTTGCCTGCTATATACTATTTTAGGCTTAAGGTTATTATTTTGAAGAAACAATAACGACTTCAGCCTAGTTAAATTTGGCATCGTTGCTTGGAAATTGGCTATTTCTATGTTTGTTTTTCTATTTACCAATTGTTTGTGTGAATCGTGGCTACCATGAAAAAGATAAGATTCTTTATTTATATGGTTGTTTACTTGATGATTAGTGTTTCATGGTGAATGCCTCTCTTGGAGGTAACAGTCTCATAAAAATCAAATGAAGCCTATGAAATGTTTTCAAATTTTTTGAGAAGGGTCTAGACAATTCCGTAGAAGGTTTGGTTCTTGTGGAACTAGTGATTTATATTCTTCAACACCGATTACGCAATCTGATATCGCTAAATTGAAAGATTGATGAGGAAGTTCTTGACGCCTGGAGCCCCTCAACAAGTCAAGGTATATGGAATTTGTGCCGATGTTTCACATCCTACTAATACTTGTCAACAATTTTAAGATCCTGATGTTGAAATGTATGTTGTATGAGGTTTTAAACCACTTCAAAGGCCAATATATGATTCATTCTCGAGAACCTACATTCCTAGATACAGGGATCATCCTAATTTGAGATGTGGAATTAATAAAATATGCACAACTAACAATTTCAGCAACTACAGGCCACCACTCAATCCAAGGTCGCGGGTACAAAATCCAAGATTATCTAAATCCCTTTTTTTTAATGTAATGTAGATTTTCATTTCACCAAAACCAGAAGCACAAGCTTTAAATTTTTTACATGATCCAAAGTAAGCCATACCTCACGAAACAAAACCAACTTCTAAGCTCCATTACAACGGATTTAAAGTAAACCGAAACCAATTAACTTTGCACCTAGTGCCAAAGCTGATGCTCAAATGAAATAACCATCCCCAAATCTTGACTT
>JAULKK010295619.1:0-12953 GCA_032355705.1 Rubia peregrina
TATTCTTGCATATGTAAATTGCTTGTTCAATTTTCATTATTTAATTTTCGCATGATATAATCAATATATGTCCAACAGTCTTGAAACAAATGATTTTTTTTCATTTTAACTTTTAAAAGCACACAAATACTCTCTCATCCTCTTTTCTCCCCCTTCTCTCTTAATTGTCTGATAACGGTCATAATTTGCCGGAAACATACCGGAAATTGGAAACTAATCCTCCCCAGGGGGGACACAAACCTTTCTTAGTTGCACCTCAAGCCAAATCTCCACCGCTCATTTCCACCCTACCCAATAACCCAAAGACCGAACCAAAAACAGAGCATCTAGGTAAAATTGCCATTCTATATTCCGATTCTGATGTTCAAAAGCTTGCGGTGAACTACTCCAATGCATTAATCGGAAAATTTCTCAAGGGAAGGCCAACAATTGAGCAATTAGAGGCTTCATTCAAGACGGTGGGATTTTCCGGCCGATGTCAACTGCATGTTCTGATGTTCTGGTTCGATTCGAGCTTATAGAGGACTATCATCGATGTTGGATCAAAGTTTCATGGTCTTTCCATGGAGCGATTATGAACATTCTGAAGTGGACTCCCAATTTCTGCCCCAACACCGAATCATCCATTGTGCCGGTTTGGGTAACAATTCGTGATATCCCTCTATACTATTATAATACTGCATCTATTGAATTTATTAGCAATAGAATAGGTACTTTCATTAAGAAAGATGTTGAAACTGAAAGACTTACCAGACCATCTGCTATTAAAATTTGCATGGAAATTGATCTTCTTAAGCTACTGCAACATTCTATCCGCCTAGATTCCCTAACATACAATAAGAAGTATAACATGGAATATGTGGAAGTCCCTCACTACTGCTCTTTCTGCTTCAAAATGTTCCATAACCAAACTCAATGTAGGAAATTAAACCCTCAGCCCAAACCTAACTGGAAGCCTTCCGGAATAATATTCACTGATCCACCATCTGTGTTATTAAACAATATTGTGTATCCCCTGATGATATTTCAGATGCAATCCATGATAATACTGTTAATCCCCCCGTAACTATTAATAATGGTCATACTCTACAAGCTCCAACCAACCCCTCAAACAATCCCACAGCCTATAATGAGATTGAACCCCGTGGTGTCTGATAACCTGAACACAACCCTCTTGCAGATATCTCAGCCACATCCCTCACCTATGAAGGAACTTAGTAAATTAACTTATGAACCTTGTAAAGGTAGAGTTATATATGCTAAAGATAACCTGGATACAAACACGGGTAAAGTTCCCAAATCTCCCAATAATAAGAAACTTTCTAACCCAAGTGTTATCTATCAGCAAAGATAGTTGATGAACAAATTTCTACCTCTAAGTGACTTTTCTCACTTGACTTTGTCCTGCTCAGATGATGATCTGCAGGACATCAATAATCAGGAATTTAGTTCTAAGAGTGAACAGGTACCATTTCCTCGGATTATAAAAGGAAAGTGATGCTATAGTTATAACTGAGACAGTAGCTAAAGGAAAACATAAAAGAAATAACTATTTTACCCAAATTAACAAGATGATGTTAAGATCATCTTCAAGAAGCTCTATATCTTCATAAATGTGATAGGTACAAACTTAAACCTAAAACTGATAGTGTGGAACATAAGAGGAATGGAAACATCGATGATAAGACTTATCAATTAAGTCAGATTACACTACTTTGATCTTTTATGTCTTATTGAACAAATGCATTTCAACTCTAAATGTTCTGAATATATGACCAAACTGTCTTTTAATCACTGCATGTTTGCTAACAATGGAAAATTTTGGTTAATGTGGAAAGATACTTGTCAGGTATCAATGATTTTAGATCATGAACAGTTTCTATTTGTCAAAATTCAAAGTCCACAGCTAAATATTGCAATGGAAGTCATTTTTATCTATGGACTTAGAACTAGATTACGTAGGAAAAAATTATGGTCTGATCTCTTGTCTTTAAATACTAGAAATGCTATTTTCATAGGTGATTTTAATGTAATATTCTCCATCTCTGAATATAAAGGACCTTCAGTCCCTAAATCTGGTAGCATTAATGATTTCAATCATTTTATTAATACCAAAGAACATAGGGAGATTAATACTTTGGGTAATCTTCTTACTTGGTCAAATTCTAGGTTAAGGAATCCAACATCCAAGAGATTGGATAGAGGATTGTGTACAGAATCCTGGATAAATGCATATCCATCTTCCTCAATTCAAACTTTAAATAGGGCTACTTCTGACCACTATCCCCCTTTTTCTTCAAATTGGATCTAACATCCCTAATAATCCTAGACCATTTAGGTTTATAAATGCATGGTTTGGTAGGATAGAATTCATGGATTTAGTTAAGGATAATTGGTCCAGGTCTCTGCCACAAACACGAATGCTAGGCTTTTATTTAAAACTGATCAGACTAAAGAAAAAATTAAAATTCTGGAACAAAATGGTTTTTGGTAACATTGATACTAATGTTACAATAGCTGAAAATACATTATCTGCTAAGGAAATTAACCATGAGAATAATAGGACAACACAATCTCTAATTGAAATTAACAAGGCAAAAGCATAACTAATAAAGGCTCTTAATGAAAAAAGGAAATTATGGAAACAAAAATAAGAAGTTACATGGCTTCTAAAGGGAGATGATAATACTTCTTTTTTTCATAACACGGTTAAGGAAAAGAGATCTAGGTTAAAGATCACTAAGATTTAAAAATGCTAAGGGAGTTTGGATTGATGGTATAGGTTTAATTGAAAAAGAAGTTGTGGACTATTACACTTCCATTCTTTCTAAATAATCCACAACATCACCCACGGCCTTCTACAACCATTTTTTAGTCAAATCCCATGTCTTATATCAAATGAGGATAATCTAACTCTAATGAAACCAGTAACTGAACATGAATTTAAAAAAGTATTTTTAAATCCTAACAAAAATAGCAGCCCCGGTCCTGATGGTTTTACAGCAAAAAATTTCATTAAGGCATGAGACATAATTGCTGAAGATTTGATTAATTCTGCCAATGATTTCTTAACAAACTCAGAAATCTTGAATGGGATTAGTAGCACTTGGATTACTATTATCCCAAAAAATAAACACCAACCTCTTTTGATGATTACAGGCCTATTTCTCTCCCTAATGTGACAAACAAGATTTTTTTCAAAGGTCTTAACTAACAGAATCCTACCATTTATGGATAAACGTATTTCCCTACAACAATCTATTTTTATGAAAGGAAGGGACATAGTTGATAATGTGATTTTTAAGAAATGACTAGGTTTTTGGATAATAAGGCTAAATCACCTAACTGTATGATTAAACTGGATTTAACTAAGGCTTATGATGGAGTTAGTTGGTCTTTTCTTGAATCCATTTTACTTCAGTTTGGTTTCCATGTTTCCTTTACTGGTGCCATTATGAAAATATTGCTCAGGCTGTATTTTTATTTTAATAAATGGTAAACCATGTGGTTTTTTCAAGCCAACAAGAGGTATCAAACAAGGTGACCCTCTCTCTCTCTCCCTTTGTTTTAAATTTATTCAGTGAATATTTCACAAGGACTTTAACTTTTGTTTTCCAAATTAAATAAGATCTCATATTTAATTTGCCTTGTAATGCTTTAAAGGTTTCACATCTCAGTTATGCTGATGACATTGTCATTTTCCTCAAGGAAACCAAACTTAGTCTTATTAGAATCAAATCTTTCTTACAGGTTTTTGAGGAAACTACTGGACAGAAAATAAATTATTCGAAATCTGATTTTTTTTATTATCAGTAAACATGCTTCATACCAGAAAGTTTACCAGGTTAAGCATATACTTAAGATGAATCATGGTAAAATTCCCTTAAAATATCTAGGTTGTCACATTTTCAAAGGAAGAGTTAAAAGCTGTCATTTTCAGCCACTTCTAGAGATCATAGAAGCTAGGTTATTCAACTGGAAGAATAAATGGCTAACCATGGGAGGTAAAATGATTTTAATAAACAGCTGCATCTATTCCTTACCCCAACACGTATGGAATGTTCTGAAACCCACAAAACATGTTGTTAAACAGATAGAAAAGAAATTGACAAACTTTTTCTCGGGGGAATCAGATTCAAGACCTAAAAACACTCGAAAATGTGGTATTCTTTATGCTATCCATCGATGCAGAATGACATTGGTTTCAGATCAATAAATATTATTATACAAGCCTCATCTCTAAAATTGTGGTGGAAATGTCAGTTGGGACAAACTCTTTGGTCAAGATATATTTGGTCATTAGTTTCTACTAATAGAAAATCACAAAATTGGGCGAGGATTGTGTTAGTAAACCATATGGCTGAAATGAATTATTTGATCATTCATGGTCAAGGAAAATGCTCATGTTGGCAGTCTAATTAGACAGGACATAGTGCTATTATTGATAAAATTGGCCAACTGGTTCAAGGAATACATGAAACATGTACTGTTGAATATTTCATTGAAAATAAACAACAATTCATACCCTTGCTACCAGTTTCTTTCTTAGAAGATGATAACTGCCTTGCAAGGAGCAATTATAGTTCATCAAAGAATGGATAGAATGGTCCAAGTTGTCAAGTAATTTCAGTTTCAAATCAGCATATAATATTTATGCTCCAAGTTCAGGTAATCTCGGGTCCTTAAAACACATTTGGAATTCAAGAATTTCTCTGAAAATCACTATTTTTATGTGGAGATTACTCAATGCTTTACTTCCTTTTGATGTTGTCCTCATATCCTTTGGTTTCCAACTTGTATCAAAATGCATGGCTTGTGAAAATAATGATTCTATTCATCACTTTTTCAATCAGTGTATTTTTGCTAAAAAAAATTGGACTGAAATCTGTACAATGTACTCAATTCTTGTTTTCAATGTCGCCAGTTTATCGGATAGATTAGGGTCTATGTGGAACTTAGTTGGTCATTCTAATTTGTATAACTCTATCATCACCATGATTCCATCATATACTTGTTAGTATCTATGGAAGGCTAGGAATTACTAGATTTTTAATGGGGTTCAAATGTCTGTGAGCGAAATATTAAAAGCAATTACAGATGATGTTTATTACATGTTACTAGCTAAACCATGCTTTATTTCTGCTAGTTCTGAGTTGGGATCATATGCTCCCAGTATAATCCCACCTTTAAAATCTCCCCCTAAACCTAATTTTTCTAAGATTCAATGAGAGAAGCCAGCTCTAAACACACTAAAGCTAAATGTTGATGCTGCTTGGGTTGATGAAAAAGGCAGGTTTGAGTCTTATAGTGAGAGATCATCATGATAATTTCAGATATTCATCATCTTTCTACTCAGATGATTTTCACCTCTTCATGCTAAATTACTAGGCATTGAAAAAGGTTTAACTTTGATTAAAACTCTAAATCAAACTGCACGCTTAGAAACTGATTGCCTTATTGCTGTTAATATGATCAAAAGTCCTACTTCTGCGGATTGGAAGATGTTCACTTTAGCTAATCACAAAGGAAGACTTAAGGAACATATTCCATTATCCTATATTCCTAGAGAAGCTAACAAGGTTGCAGATTTAATTGCTAAGGAGGAACTTATAAGGACAAATGATAAAATTCTCGAGAAAAACAATTTATCAAATAAGACAAAGGGTCTCATTCTGTTGGAAAAAATGACAATATAGATTTAAGGGTGATTTGGCCACATTATTAGGATGGATGTAGCTAATAGAGTTACTGAATTTTTACAGATTCGGCATAGATGGAAGGCTTTTGGACAAGGTTGCAGATTTCACTAATCACATCTTTTTGAAGGTTTACTCTCAAGGACTACAAAAGATAACAAAACAACCATATTAGTTGGATGGAAATGGTTCCATTTTTGCGCAACTGCTGATGGTGTATTTAACCAAAACCTAGCTAGGGAAAGGAGTCGTTGGTTTCACTCCCTGCTCTTTTCAACAAGGACCACAGGAGATACATTTTTTTACAAAGGCTCTATAGGGCAAAATTCTCTTTGTAATAGGATAGTTTATCACTTTAAACATTTTGTTTACTCTGATAATCTAATCCTGTATATTTTGTCATTGATCTTTTACTACAAACACAATTATGAAGTACAATTCCGGCCAAAATACGTGGACACGGGGGTGGAGGCGGCATTATTGGAACACTTGTATTCCATAAATTACAAACATATTTGGATGTATACTTTTATTTTCTATTTCAAGTATAGGATACCTATAAATACCCTACATCTCTATGAGATGTTTTAACTAAAAAATGACATTTTAAAAACTATATTAATTTGAAAATCAGAAGCCGAATGCTTATATTCTCAAAAGATATTTGCTAACCGTATTAATTGCGGCTTGCATGCCTTAATTTTGAGAAAATTTTGCATGCCTGATTTGATTTTGGATGGAAAATTTTGCATTCCAAATGTGCATGAATTAATGTGGTTTGTTTGGAAATTGGTAATCTGCATTCCATATTTGATTTGGTCCATGCATGCAAGATCCAATCATGCACATGGTATATTTATTCCAAAATTGCATGTGTTATATATGCTGACAATCAAATCAGCGTTCATTTCGAAATTGCATGCTATGAATTTTGCATGCCATTAGTTGAAATTGCATGCGTTAAATAATTGTGAAAATTATTTTAAATATTGATTTGTTGTGTATATTTTAAATAATTGTGAAAATTGCATGTGTATATTGATTTGTTAAATAATTAAAATTGCAATTTTGTTGTGTATATTGATTTGAAATATTTTGTAAAATATTTATATGTAGTGGCAATTTTTAGTATGTACACATTGATGAATTCGAGTACTCATATACACGAAAATATTCATGCTTGTGTTTGTCAGGGAATTAGAATACCATGATATTCATGCTTATGAGATTAAATGTTGATATGGTCAGTAATCATATTTACTTCTTTGCATGAAAGATTGAACTAAAATTAGAAGAAAAAATGCCATGAGATTACATGAAAGCAGTGCACATATTTGGAAATTATGGAAAATGTTTATTTTCCTAAACCCTCGAAATGTTGTAGTATTTGTTTAAATACTTGATCAAATGAATACATACCTATTTTGCATGGTATAATAATTTGGTTGTGTGAGCTGCCCGTGTTGGTAAAAAATTTAAAACCATATTTTGTGTGAGAATGTGCTGCTAGTGATTCATGACTTTTATATGCTTGGTCTAAAAATATCATGCGATATAATAACCATAAACTTCATTTTCACATAAATATGAAATCTCTGAACGAGAGTGTGATAAATTTGTGCGTGAATGAAGCATGCGTAATTGACTGATTTGATCCATGATGTATTCCCTTTTATTTAGGGGTTTGATTTAGATACATGTTGTGTCTAAAATTGTTCATGCTTTCATATGCGATGATTATATTAATTGTTTAGGAAAGTGTTGTTTTGATAAATTGAAGGTTTGACAACGATATTCCTGATAATTAGCTATCTTGATTGATTGTCTACGAGCATACGACTCACGAGTGGCAATTTTAGCTTGCACGGATAGAGCATATGGGCTCAACGTTTGACATATTCTGGTTATTTTGTATGACTTGGAAAATGTGAACGTGAAGACATTAGTTTATAACTATGTCTCAGGTGTTGATTCTTGTGAACCATATTATAAACCCTAAAACATGAATTACCATGACTACGCTAAGAATTTTGAATACTTGTAATCTAAGAATTATGGGAAAATCTCAAGAATCCCAAGACTTTTGGTCAAATCTCTTCATTTATGATTGAAAAATCTAAGAATCGTGAGATTAGAAATCCCAAGACATTTGGTCAATTCTCTAGATTTTTTGTTGGAAAATCTTAAAATTATAAGATTAGGAATCCTAAGACACTTGGTCTACGAGCCCCAAGACACCAATTTTTTAGAAACATAACACGTGTGGGGATGTTAAATAAAACTAGACCAATGTGGGGGTAGATGAAAACCTAAAAATTCAACGACCATATGAATTTTGATAGGTACTCGAAATGAAAAGTCATTACAAGACACTTAAATCAAGTTGATCGAGTCGAGAATAAAATTTTGATAGGTACTCGAGATGAAAAGTCATTATGAGAGACTTAAATCGATTTGATCGAGTCGAGAATGCAAGGAACGCTGGTTGAGAAAATTTGAATTTGAGTAGGGATGAGTTTAACTCGAACTAAGAGGGTAAACTAGAAATCGATTCTAGCAATGCACTCGAATTTGAGTCGAGCAACCAACTCGAATGTGTTTCAGGCACAGAGGCACTCAAATTGATCTGAGTAGTCTTAAAGTCAAGTAACTTTTAATGGGCATTAATTGTGTGGAGTTAGTAAACTCACACTATGCCTTAATGAGAGTTAATCAAATCCTCGATTGTTTGATGCTACATTGGTGGTAGTGGTCACGCGAAGATGAATGATTAATTGAGATTGGGAAGTTTAGATATCTCTAATTCCAAGAGGGTTAAAGGAATAAGAGAGACTTCCATGATAAAATATCAATACATGAAAGTGTTATAATTGTTGAAAGGATCTAGCCCATAAATAATTATGGGTAAGAACCTAGTGTTTGATTCATTATTGAACACACGAGACTTTTAGTAAGTGGGGTTTGTAAACTAAAGAAACTACTTACGTGAGGCATAGAAACAATATGTAGTTATATGCGACCATGACGGTGAATATATAGAATCCTTTGGTGAATGTGATTCACAGTGCAGAAACATTTGCAAGGTCATATGGTGGTTGAATGACATTGCTAAAATTGATCAAAGCGATGTAGGACAACCTTTACGTTGGTTGGCGATCTTTTAAATAAGATACTCCAAGGAGGAGGAAAAATAAAACCCCTCATAGAGCCATCCTACATGTTCTTTCGAATGTGGGGGTTCACATATTGCGAAGATAGTAAAAGGAATACTTAAATAGTATCTTTACTAGATATGCACAATGTTTAAGTGCTATCAATTTCTTAAGATTCACACGTAGTATAATCTACGGAAATTAGAAATACATCTTGATGGGAAGTGTATTTTGTGGAAATTTCTGATAGCGATCCTGATTTATTATAAATGGACTTATGAGTCTATAGATGGAATCGGTAAGGATCGAGGATAAACCTAAATGAAGGAAACGAGATTCCACGAAATAATGTTTGTAGAAAGCGATGATCAATAGAGAGATAGATATACCATATGAGGGCAAATCACTAGAGTGGTAGTGGGTTTGAACAGTTAGTAAGTATATTTGTTTACTTGATGGGTGTTCTCTAGACGTGAGAATAAGTCCAAGGGTGATGGTATTGCTATCGAGGCTTTGTGAAAGTTAGAAGTACATCTAATGGACCTAAATGGTTATTTGGAGATTTAGATATTAAAATATGAAAAGCTCAATGCTCCTGAACGACCCATCATTTGATCAAACTAATTGTTGTTTAGCCAATGATATTGAATCAATGAGTTTGATGAAGGCGTATATGCTAAGGCACACGAAAAATGACCATGTCATTTATGTCTTTGAATTGATGATTTTCTCATTGATGGCAAATTGATACGATGATTGAGTCTCTTGGAGATATGTCGTATTTAATGGGATGACTCTAAACTTTTGAGTTACCTTTTGTAAAGGTGAGGTGTCTCTTAAGAAGATAATTCAAGAGTCATTGAAAGTCTGAAATACTTATTAAATAGTACATTAGACATTGCTTACAATGGAAAGTAAGATATACGAGTAAACCATAAATGATCCTTGGAAATAGCAGAGTGTGAGACTCGTGGATATGGCTTGATTTGTGTAGAGAAATGATTCTCTCTTGCTAGATTCATAGAGGAATCTAAGTTCATTGTGTTGGAAAAGATTGGGAAAGCTATGGCATTTTGTGGTGGATACCCTAGGATGACCAAAGCATATGTATGATTATTGTTGTAGTGTAAAGCCATATCGATGATGGTGTGTCTTGACACGACAAATACACTATACCATTAGATGGCTATTCTCTACGAGAACTATCGATGTTGACTACGTGAGGTCAATATGATAAGGGTTTTGATTCCTTGACAAAATGATTGAATCGATTTCTTGACGAGGAAATTGAATCAAGAGTTAGTTGAGAACTCATCGAAAGGAATAGGACTAAGTCCAATAAATTGTGGGTTACGTACGTGGACACCCAACCTATGTGACTAGAGATCCCAAGATCTAGGTTCAAAGGAACAACTAAACTGCAAATACCCATCGCAATCGCTGTGGGGGTTTCATACCTCCTGTCTTATTCTTATGATGAAGGAATAGTGATGTGAATGGAGGTTAAGCATTAAATTGCCTTTAATGATCCAAGGCATCGAGTGTATAATATTTGAAAGAGTGCATAGTTTACAAAATTGCTCTTACGTCAAGAATCACCTATGTAAGCGAGAAGTGTGGCCGCTTCGAAAGGGAATTACTGGGACGCAATTCTTTAAAAACCTTACAGAACTAGGCGTCTGTCATGACCTGATTAATGGACACAGCTGAGGAAAGCGCAAGGGCTAGGAAAGATGTCTGTGGGAAGTGCATTGTCGTTCACACAAGCGGTGGGGGAAGTTCAAGGACATCGCGTCTACTTCCTAACCAGTGGGCTAAGTGTGCTCTCTCAAGGGAAAGTTCAAAAGGTGACACCTACTTATCCTATGCAGCATCTATGCCTTCGAAATGAAACTATCACCGTAGTGTATGACGTGATTGTTCTGATTCCTACATCAATATCTATTCATGTGTGAGATTGTTGGAAATTGATGGTTAAAAGGTTAAAATTCATCAACTTTTGGGTGTCATTTTGAGTGGGACCCAAATGGATTTAGGGTCGGTGGATATCATTTTTGAGTTCTCCTCCGCGAGTACTATAAAATCGACTATTTAAACTCTCAAAACGAATCAAGGGTGAATGAGATATGAATGTTCGAAATGTCACATTTGAAAGAGAAAATGGGCGGAAATTGACCCAAACATATTTTCTCTGGACTGTCTAAAATGCGTATGGACCACGTGAAAATCTCTAAAAAGGCCCAACCGCGTAATATATATATATATATATATGGAATTGCTTGTGTGTAGTTCTTAAGAGAAAAGAACGAAATACTTTCATATTTTGTGACATATCTTTTCGTAAATGAATACATAGTTTACCATGTTTAATACGCTGAATAATATTGCGTAGATATTTGTTCCATTTTCAGCAAATTTAATTCGAGTATTCTTGGAATGTTCTCGAATTTGATGAGTTGGTAATTGGAGAATATTTTTCTCTGATTACAGAAAATTGGAATATCACGTTTCCATGATTAGGGTATCTTAGAGCAGTATAAATAGAGCCTCTAAGTCAGTCATGAAACTCGCACCATTCTCAAGTCTCTCCATATTCTAAACTTGAGTCTTCTTTCTGTCTTTCTTGAAGTTTCCGTCTGTTGCTCTGTCAAGGTGATAGTCCTTCGGGTCTTGCATGAATCCGATGTAACTCTTACATGTTAATTGTTACCTTCGATGATTTTATCCTAGGGAACGATGTCTACGACGAGACTCATTCGTTTCAAGGGCAGCGAGTTTAACTCATGACTCCATCACTTTGTTTTGCTTGAAACATGATTTATTTATTGTTAATGTATCTCATGTATGCTTTAATTATTCGTAATTTAAGCTTTCCGATTGTATGCTTGAATAATTAATAAAAGTTTATTATTGTTGCATATGTAAATTGCTCGTTCAACTTTTATTGTTTGATTTTTGCATGATATAATCAATATATGTCCACCACCTTAATAGCCCAAACTTAAGACTAATCATTAGAATTTAAATTTACTCTTCTTGACATTCAGATTGTAAAATGATCATCAATAAGAACTAAGAAGATAAAAAAAATCTTCTCCTAAATTGACACCTTATCATTTGAATCGATTTTGTATACGAGTTGCAATGTGTGAAGAGAATTGAGTGAAGAATGTGAAAAGATCAATGAATGGATTAAGAATATGCGACAATGTTAGAAACACTGACTATTGGAAAAATTGTGACGGTTTTAGAAGAACATATAAAGTATTAATATTTGAGAAAAGTATGACAGTGTTAGAAGAATAGACGGTATACTGATATTTTTATTCTTAAAGTCATGATCTTGACAAGAAATCCTATTCATACAAGGCGTGACAAACTAGATCAATTTTTATTTGACTATAAACTCTGCCAGCCAAGCATCACTTGATTGGTATATGTGTGGTTCTTGTTCATGTACATTAAGTCAATGTAAAGACTTGGAAGTCAACAGAGATCCTAAACTAAGTAAACTTGCAATAGTGAGACTTGCTCGGGTGGCTCCTTGGACTTAAGTCTCAGACACCAAACCTAAAATGAAGGAACAACCAGTGTTCAAACAGTTGAATTGCATGATCACATTTCCTAATGGATGCTCTCGCTAAGTTTTTTTCTTCTTCTGAACCCGTTCAAACAGTTGAATTGCATGACGAATAATGTCACATTTCCGTAACTGATTAGTTAGGAGGAGATAACAATGGATGCTCTCACTAAGTTCTTTTTTCCGAACCCATGTGCACTAATGTAATAAGCTAGCGTAGGATGAGACTCTCGATGAAAACAGTATAAAATGTAGATATTTGCTTCAGACAGTGCAGGATGAAACTCTTGACAACAACATTACCATAATGTGTATCTCAGACTAAAATCTGTGTTTTCTTCCATAAGCATTAGACCTAGAAGCAATATCCAGTTCATCCAAGTAATCTCAGACTAAACATTACCTCTAACACAATAGCAGAAATCTCTCAGAAAGTAGCAAGAAGAACCACAGTACCTGCTTCGTTCTTCAAGAAATGCCGAGGCATCTGTTCCACCCAAGTAAACTTTGAAAGCAAGGTAAATA
>JAULKK010295647.1:2278-12948 GCA_032355705.1 Rubia peregrina
CAGTTGAGGGAGACCGTTTCACAGTGACACGTTGAGGGGCACGGGACCGTAGCACAATTTTGGCATGCGAGCGGGCATGGGGTTGCGTTGAGGTTGGGTGATGAACCCGACCCGTGAACATTCTCCTCCACTCAATTTGGCGAACGTCCCCAGAGCCATCAATTCTCAAAGGTTCTTTGCTAGCCACACTTTTCTCGTACACTTCTGCCTTAAGAAAGGGGTTGCATCAATTACTGGCGCTGGTGTACTCTGATGTAGCCTTGGTTCTCGGCTTCTCTTCAGTTCCGTTTTGAGCTGGCTTGATTTTATAGCACCCACCACTTGATCGATGACCGAAGGAATGTCCAACTCTGGATGATGTCCTGTACGCATCATCATTCGTTCACGTTTCTGCCCCCTGCCTTGTGGAACAACAATGGGTTGCTGATGTGAATGATGACTTGTCTTTCCCCATTAAGTTTTGCATGGTTTACCTTGTTTAATCAACTCCAACGGGAAGTTTGATGGGGTGCGCTAACCGGTAGATACATCTTCGGAATCCATAGCTTCTTGGCAACCGGCGAACGCTTCCTCTCGTGTTTGCTCAACAAATCTCCATCTCTCGCAGTTGAGGAGCCAACCACAACATGCTTGAACTTCAGACCTGCTTCACAAAGCTTATCAGATCCATCGAACAAACCTATTGCTGGTGTAGACCCTTCTAACCCTTCATTTCTGTTCTCCCCATCAGGATCCGCAGAACCACGATCCTCAGCTTGTCTTAAGCACATGATGAGCTTCAAAGCCGATATTTCATCCCCAGGTGATTTATTTGCAGTCATTTTGATCGTACACGGATTGGTGCCTAAGACGAAAAGGCAGTTGCCAAATAGGTATAAGACAATCTGTGTATCTCTCAGGAAGTTCATGCCGAGGACTAACCCGAAGTCATCCATTTTAACGACATGAAAATCCATTGTGGCTTCAATGTTACCAACCTTAACCGAGCATCGCCTTGCAATAACTAGTACCAGTTGAGCTTCACTATTAACGGCCTTCAATCTACCCACAATTTTTTCCAACCTGAGCCACAATCTTGATGCCTCTGTTTCGGAGACATACACATGCCTAGCTCCAGTGTCGACCATTGCTCGGATGCGCTTTCCATTCACGTGCAAGTCCAATTACATCAATGCTCCATCTCCATGTTGCATCGGTTTCACAGAGACTATCTCTGGTTTGTCAAGTTTTGGTGCGGCCTCTTCCGCTCTGCTTGACTGAGCCTTAGCTCTTCTAACTGCTCGTACTGCAGAAACCACCCGATCGATCGTAGGTTCCGTTATCGGATTCAACTGTCCTGGTTCCATTGATCCCACCATGGCATTACACAGCAGATTTAATGCCCCCATGGAGCATGGTACTTCCT
The DNA here is from genome assembly GCA_032355705.1 of Rubia peregrina. Lineage (NCBI taxonomy): Eukaryota > Viridiplantae > Streptophyta > Magnoliopsida > Gentianales > Rubiaceae > Rubia > Rubia peregrina. The sequence continues at coordinate 3,684 of JAULKK010295647.1, forward strand.
CTTCGGGCCCAGACTCTTCAAGCGACTTCTCCTGAACTACCTCGCTCAATGCCTCCCTGATCTGTCTCGAGTCCTCGAGCAACATAGCAGTTATTCTCTGCTCTGTTGGACAATCAACAAGGGCATGATTCCCTTTGCACGTCCCACACACAAGATGTGCCTTTCCATTTTTTATCTTCCCCACCTTGGTTTGAACCCGGTTGAACTAGCCACACTCGCACTGGGGCTTCCACCATTCCTTCCCAAACCCGAATTGGGCATGTAGCTACCTCCGCTATTTGGATTGGGTCTAAAGTTACTCCCTACCTTGGGGGAACCAGCACCTGCACCATTACCCACCGTGGCAACAGTGGAACTGTCCACCTCCCTATCAACTCTTAGCGATCCTCCACCTCTGTAGTCACCTAGACTTTTGACGAATGCCGCCACAGAGTTATAATCAGTGTAACAAGCTCTCCTTAGTTTGAGTCTAGCCCACGGCTTCAATTCCTAGCTGAAGTCATAGAGTTTGTACTCTTCCGGATGGTCGGGAAAGTCGATCATACAAGCCTGAAAGGCCGACATGTATCCCATAATACTACCAGTTTGCATCAGGGTCCGGAGTCTCAACAATGCCTGTTCCTTAACGTTGGTGGGCATGAATTGTTGCTTCACCTTGAGCTTCAACTCATCCCATGTGTCGATGGCTAAGCGACTTGCTTTTATCTCCGCATCTTGGGATCGCCACCACACCATAACAGAGCCCTCTAAGTACATTGTGGCAATAGTGACCTTCTCGGCTTCCGAGTTTGTCTCGGTCACCTTAAGGTATTGCTCTATTTTGTACAAGAAGTTATCCAGCTCTCTCGCGTCACGTTCCCCACCGTATTTCTTAGGCTCAGGGACTTTCCATTTGTGCACAACATGAACACCATCGCCACCGCCCCCACATTGGGATAAGTTGGCCACAACCTGCATGAGTTTGCACACGTCTCCTCCAAGCTGCTCGATGATGCCTCTCTTCTCAGCAATGTCCAACTCGCGAGCCGCTAAACTTCACTCAGCGATCTCCTCATCCTCATATGCAACCTTCATGTTGGCCACTTCGATGTCTCTACTAATGATGGAAACATCTGATTCCGTCTTGTCCACACGGTCAGCTAGGCTCCTGGACCCTTACGCCTCACCAAAGAGAACTCTCTCAATATTATCCAACCTCTCAGAATTCTTTGAAATAGTGATGGCCTCTTTCACTATGCGCCCAAGGACTGCTTGAGCTCTGATACCAACTGTCATGGGTCGCCCTTTCAATGAGCTAACTGTGCGGCCTAGCCGTACTAAAGTGTCATGACTACTGCCTAGATTCCATGCACGTCGCAATCAGCTTGGTTGCACCTTACACACCGAGCCTTTAGAGGGGTGTGGACCGAGTACGCAGCGGAGAATACACGGGTTTGAATTGAGTAAGGCCTCACAATAAGCAACAATAAAGAAATAGAAGGCCCAACAAAAGGGAAGCAAATGTTCGTTTTCAATATATTACAAAAAGGTAATCGGATGTGGGTAGCTCTGTACTCCACATATATGGTGTACGGAAGTAATTACATGTACCAAGTATAAGAACAAAATGAAGGTAAACCAAACTGTGGTACCCAGGCCTGGTTCTTCCATGAACTAGCTAAGCTAAGCTTATAGCTAACTATTACAAGCAAAAGAGAATACTTCTGGGGACAAGGAGAATGAGACATGCCTTCTCGGGCTGTGGTTCAGCACTTAGGGCGCTGGCCTAGCGGGTGGTCGGGCGCTACGCGCACGGGCATTTGCCACAAACCGCTCGGGGCTTACGGGCACAAAAGGGAGCGTTACTATCCGTGAGCAGTTAGACGGTCAGAACGGGATGACCCAGAGGTGTGTGCATTGTAGTTGAGGGAAATCGTTTTGCAGTGACGCAGTGAGCGGCACGGGACCACAACACATTTGTGGTGCGCATGCAGGCATGGGGTTGCATTGAGGTTAGGTGGTAAACCCGACCCTGTAACACACGAGCAGCGCCGGCATGTGGGGAATGTCCCTTGGCAAAGCCAGCATCCCATGCCGGTATGACCGACACGGTCCCCTCGGCCGACATGGGCCGTGTCATGAGCCATCTCTCACACCAATTGTGGCTACTAGGATTTTTGGCCTATTTTTAAGCCTAATTCTTTACTACTATATATATGGACCTATGCCTACTAGGGTTTAAGTTTATTCTCATTTTTAGATCTTAAGAGAAGGCTAGAGAGAGAAAACACTCTCACTTCTCTCTAAGTTCTTTCTTTTTAATCTTTTTATTTCTCTTTTGCCCGAAGGCATTGAATCTAATGAAATATTTGGGTGTAATGCTTAGGGAGTAGTTAATTAAACTTGGGGATTATATTTGTATCCATGTGTTAATGTTTATTTGTTGAGATTTCTAGATCTACCTATGTTTATGTATTTTCTGATTATTATATTGGCTAGTTCTTAATATTCTTGTGAATTGCATGATTGTCATACTTTGTCGGCACACAACTAAGTCTACCTTCATGTTGGCGCACAATTGATACTCCACGGTTAAGGAAATCTAGATGCGCTTGGGGTAACGATAGTCCGAAATTAGGCATGTGCACAAATGTTACCATTGTTAATCATCCCGATCGACCATGCTTTAGTTAGCCATTCAAAGAGGTTCGAAGGGTTACAGGTAAAGATAGATTAGGTAGCAAACTAGGATTATCTTATTGATCCTAGAGCCATCGATAAAAAGCCTACTTCATTTGCCTCTGTGGGCCTTGGGGTAGTTCGTTCGTGGTGTTCCTCCCGGGACTTAATCGCACGGGAGAGAATCAGACTTGTGTAATGATCTATAGTCGTTGTTGCACTCTCCTAGTCACGGAGGCAAGACCGATGGAAGATTTTATATGCACACCTTTATGTGACATATAGGGAAAAGTTTTGACCATTGTCCGCACCACGTGTCACATACTAGAATAGGTTTTAGTTCTTGTATCAGATAAAATTAATGATCGAAATGACATTGACCATGTTACAAAAATATTCTTCGAGTGTTAGTTTATATTGTTAATTCCGTGATCATTTTCATGCTAGTAGTTGTTAATACAAACTCCCCTCAATGACTATTTTCACAACACTATTTATTCCTAAAATGTGGTTGGATTGACGACCCAACCCTGATTGTGTTTAATTGATTATTAGATTCCTAACATCTCTGTGGACGACCCTGGTACTTTCCATTATCTACCATTCTTAGTAGTATAGTATTAGGAACGGGAGCAACATATAAATTTAATTTTTGATCCCTAACAGTCCTCCTCCCATGTGTTTAGCGATGATCGAGAATGGGCGGGTCAAATTTTGGCACCGTTGTCGGGGATGTTAGTTCAACGGTCTAGTAGTTAACTTGCATAACGTGTTAGTTGAGCAATTAGTGTTGTTTTTGTTTTGTTGGTTTTTATCTTTGAGCTTTCTTACTAGTTTATGTTTACTTATAACCCTGTTTGCAAGTGTTGTTTTTAGTTGGCCATTATTTTATTCCCGGTTTATGGTACATACTTGTGCCAAGAACTTGGGAGTTTTACATAGTCCAACGGATTACATAGGTGGTAGGTGAAGAAGGAAGGGGATACTTAGGAAGGAAGTTCCACAAGAACCACTTTTGGTAGTTGTAGAGAAAGAAGAAATGGCGGAGGATAATCTCACTTTGAGAGACTTCATGGCTCCAAATAATCGCTTTGCATCATCTTCTCACTGTTGCCACCAAATGTGACATGTTAACTCAATAGAGGTATGGTTCATTGCTTGCCGACTTTTCATGGGATGGCCGGAGAGGATCTGAACAAACATCTTTTGAAATTCCACCTATTTTGTACCAACATGAAGCCGATGGGTGTTTTGGAGCAAGATTACAATCTGAGGGTGTTTCCCTTCTCACTTTTAGATTCGGCCAAAGATTGGTTATACTATCTACAACCCGGTTGTATCACCTCATGGAAGGATATGAAGCACAGATTTCTCGACAAATACTTCCCAGCTTCAAAGTTTGTGGGGTTGAAGAAGCAACTTTCCAACATCTCCCAGTTTGATAATGAGTCCCTCTAGGAGTATTGGGAAAGGTTCAAGAAGTTGTTGTCTAGTTGTCTGTATCATCAATTGAAGAAGGGAGGCTTGGTTTACAATTTCTTTGAAGGGTTGTGTGATGATGACATGTGTATGGTGAACACCCCTTGCAACGGTTCGATCTCCAACAAGAGCCTAAGGGAGGCGATGACACTCTTCAAGGAAATGGAAAACGAAACAAGGCAATTTGGTACAAAGTCTAAGGTGAAGCTCGTAGATGAAAATATCAACCCCTTAAGTTAGAAGAGAAAGTTCAAGATCTTGCTTCCATGATGAAAGAATTCATGAAAAGAGGATTCAAAAAGTAAAATTGTGTGGTATTTGCAGTCTTGATCATCACACAGATGTTTGCCCGCAAGTGGTGAAAGAAATGGTGGAAGGTAAGGTGTTGGATTTTGGCAATGGTGGAAATAGATCTTGGGATTAGGAAATTCTCGAGCGTCAAGAATTTTGAAATTCAAGTTGGGAAACTTGCCATTTCGGTAAGCCAACTTGAATCAAAAGAGTCCGGCAAACTTCCTTCTCAACCGGAGGTCAATCCGAGGAATGTGAGCGTTGTGAAGCTAAGAAATGAGGAGGAGGTGCGTGAGCCCAAGAAGAAAATCCTACAAGAGGATAACTTGGTCTTGGAAAGCAACCGAACCAACTTTCCAACACCCGAAGCGAGAGCTAATTTCCTATCGCCTTTCCCTAATGCACTTAGAGGACGGCCGAAGGCTGCAACCAATAAGGATCATATCCGAAGAATCTTTGAGAAGGTTGAGGTTAGTGTTCCGATCCTAGACTTGATTGAACATGTTCCCTCGCATGCAATTTTTTTGAAAGTCGCATGTACTAGAAAGAGGAATAAGCCCCTTAGGAAAATAGGTAAAGTGAAAATGGGGGGAGTCGCCACTCTTAACCATAGAAAATTGTCTAAAAATGTGATGACCCCGACATGTTTTCAATTCCTATTTCTTTAGGTGGAAAATTAGTGAAAAATGTTATGATAGATCTTAGAGCTTCTATTAATGTTATACCTTCTTGCATATATGAAAACCCAGAAGTAGGTGAACTTAAAGAGACTAGGGTAATCGTCAAAATGGCCGATCACTCCCAAGCGATTCCTCGTGGACTAGTGAATGATGTAGTGGTCCAAGTGGGTAATTTGGTATTTCCGGAGGACTTCTATGTCCTTGATGTAGCGCACGATGGTGGTGCACCCTCAATTTTATTGGAGAGACCATTTCTTAAAACATCAAAGACTAAGATTGATGTTCATTTGGGAGCACTAACCTTAGAGGATAACATAGATATAGTTGGGTTTGATATTTATAAGTCTAAGCATGATTCACCTAATCCTTCTCTTGTGTGTAAAGACATAACTTTGTGTGAAGAACATGCTCAACATGATGAATCATGCGTTGTTGAAAATGTTAAAAGTCTTAATGAGATTCTTGAGGATGAAGATGTGTTACCCGATATTGAAACCTTGCATGCTATATCTTGTACGAATGAACCACATAATGATACACTGGTTGTTGAACATGTCTCTTTTAGTGTGATTAAAAATTCTTTGCCTCTGATATTGCACACTAAGTTGCAACGGAAAAAGAAGCGGGTTAAAGAATTAATCACTCCTAAACCCCTTCTGATTCCCAAAATCAACAAGAATGTTTACGACTAAGAAAGATGGGCATGTTTGGTATGTCTCACCAAAGATTAAGGTTAAGCCTAAGGTAATGTGGAGACTCGTCCACAAGGACGTGGTTGTTTGTGATGTCAAGGATGGTGATTCCAGTGACCCATCAAACCATTCTTATTTGTTTTCCAAAAACACATGAAATAATAAGTCGTGAGGACGACAATAAAAATACGGTGCTTTCTGTTATATTTTTCTTTTAAAAATATTTTCTTTTGAAATTTTGGGAGTGTTAAATTTTCATGGTGTTTTTTTTCAGAAAAATTTAGTCATCTATTTTATTTGGAACACTACTACTCTTGGTTTTTGGTATTTTTGGATGCAGGTAGGGAAGAAAAAATTTTGAAAGAAAAAAAAATAGGGGTGCCTCGTGCCAGGGCTAAGCACGGCCCATGCCAAGGCTCATTGGTACAAGGCTGATGCATTTTCCACGAGCCATGAAAGCACTGGCACAAGGCCAGCTGGCGCCGGCACGAGGCTGGCTCGTGCCATCTCCTCACCAGCACGAACCCTGGCACTGCAACGTATCGGCACAGGTCCCCCCTATGGATTCGTGCAGTCTCCTCCCCTACCCAATAAAAAGCTAACCTGCCCCTTATATAATCCCTCCCCCCTCATTCTAGACTTCCCACACCAAGCCATTCTCCCTTCTTTCTCCTTAAGCTTGTATATTCGCCCTCTCACACTATTTTAGTCATATCTCCCTCAATTTTCATCCGATTCACCCCCAATTGGTATCAAAATATTCATATTTCCAAGCTCTATCCAAACCACTGAACTTTAACCTCAGAAACCTCACGAATTTTCCCAGAAAATTCAAAGACCAGTTCGGCTATAATTGAGTTTTTCTCCCAAAGAACTCAATTTTTGGTCTGTTGGAGTTTCTTTGACCCAACCTAGGAGGGATTCCGCACAATCCTCGAGTAAATATCTCACTACACTTGGCACTTGAGGTACTTGGCCAAATTTTTTGTTCTTTCACAGAAATAGGAGTTGTGAAATTCTTGTGGTGTGAGGTTTGCATGCTTGAAAATTTTGGTGGTTATTGTGATTGATATTGTTCTGTACACGGGGGTGTTTGGTGAAAACTTTGCTAGATTCTGTCTGTGTTATGTGCTATACTTTTGTGCATCCACCATGTCTCGTAGACAAAGGGGAGAACTTAGTGTACCATTTATGGGGTTGACCTCCCTCTCCTGGGATCAAAAGGAAAGGTGGGGCTACCTAGTAGGGCTCCCTATTCAAGAGACCAATTTTGTGGATGAAGAGACCCTTAAGGGTCTTAAACTCTACAAACCTGTCAGGGTACTACTAAGTAGGATTGGTATGAAGGAGTTTACGACTGTGTCAGCCCCTACATACACTAGGTATATCTTAGAGTTTATATCTACTATTGACAAGGAAAACTGCAGGTAGATGGGGAGATATATTAGATTCCATTTAGGAGACGTCCGTTGTGGCATGCCATATGCTCAGTTGGTAGAAATCTTCAAATGGAAGCTACAGAGAGATGTGAAGGGTTACAATGAGACAGATGCATGATATGATTTGTATGCATTATGGGCTACCATTATGGGCTACCATCACCAATTAGCTGAGGGGGAAGGAAAGAAAGAACAGTGACATAGTGCATCCACAATAAGGTACGTAGCTAGGCTATTGACCGTGGTAGTCGGTTGTCACGGGGAGGCCACCACTGCCACCGAGAGGGATTGCAGGATACTTTGGTCTATCTGCATGTGGAGGGCTTGTCCCGAGCTCTTGGACAATTTCCACTCACTGCATTGAGCTCTCCACAACACCATCCCGCACTGGGAAGATAGCGATTGGTGGTTTGGTTTCGCTTCTGGCTCAGTACTACGGCCTTCTGGTCACCAAGAAAATGAGGGCGAACCTAGAAGCTCTGTTTACACTCAATCTATCGGTCATAGATGAAGCGAAGCTTATACTGGATGAGAGTCGCACTATCTTCTGGTTGTATAAGGGCAAGAAGTTCATGAGGTTGGCCCAGTGTGCAAGGACCACTATGAGCAAGAAGTTCAAATTGCAAACTATATCATCGATCCAGATATAGATTCAGAGGTGGTTTTAGACAATCACTACCCAGGAGAGGAGGATGATGACACAGAGAAGGGGGATGAGGATGATCAGGAGCAAGTCTCGGTGTATGTCGCATAGTTTTTCCCCATTGAGCATCAGGTTGTTCCACCACAACTTGCATTCCCATAGGTGATGCCACCTCTTTTTGAGCATTCCATATCGTTACCGCCTACTTTCAGACAGGTATTTCGAGGACCATCCCCTTATCAGGGGCCATTTATTATTCATGGGACACTTGCAGAATTCCATCAGGGAGATCAGTGATAGGTTGAATACTTCAAGCATTGGGGAAGGCTACTACCATCCAGATCCGAGTGGGCAGGGGCACAAGGCCAGACACCGGAGGCAACTTTGAGCATCTCTCAGTGTTCCAACTTTTCCCTTGGTTAAATGCATTAGGGACAATGCATTAACTAAGTGTGGGGAGAGGAGTTGGAACACCTGTATAGTATCATCTCCTTTATTTGTGACTTAGCTAATGATTACTGTTGGGATGATCGATTTGATGAATGTGTTTTTCCCATGTTTTGGTATTTCCCCCAATTGGATGTTTAACTTTATAGTTGTTTGTTGTTTTTCAGGTCTGGGGGCACCTTTTGGTAGTTGTATTTGGGGGTGAGTTATGAACACTTTGGTGGTGTAATTTTTTACTTTTCACTATCTTTTTGTAGTATAAGCTCAACTTTGTGGCATTTTGTTCTACACAAAAAATTGAAATTTTTGAAAAACTGGAAAAAAAATACTCGACTAAGTTGGAAACCCAAAAGGTAAACTTAGCCAGAAATGGGAAGGAAAGCCTGGATAGGTCGAAAGTCCTAGGTAAAAATGAGAGGTTAGGCTTGGATAGGTTGGAAAACCTAGGAAAAAATGAGAGACCATGTGGAAAAAGGTGAAATTGTGAGATCAACATGTGGGAATGCTAGAATGAAAACCCACAAGGGCTCCTAGACAAAATGAGAGAAATTGAGAGACAATGGAAACTAAGTTGAGGATCCTCCGGCATTATCCTTGGTTTTGGATAACTTCATAATCTTGAGTTATCCTTAGCTACAACCAAGTTGAGGATCTTGTGGATTATCCTTGGTGGTTTTTTTTGGCAACAACTCTTGGATTTCTTTTGACTGATTATTCGGGGGAGTAAGCTAGTCAACACTTATCCCTTGTACTTAACTTTTTCTTTACAATATTTTGGGATGGTTAGGTTACTTTAGTATCTTCGGGGAGTGTGAGAGTTGTGAGATTCTTAATTATTTGGGGGAATTAGGGTAGCTTCGGAATAAGTTAAATGCATTGGATAACTTATTTTTGCATGCTACATTTCGCTTAGATATTTTCTCATTTTTGTTTACT
>JAULKK010295666.1:0-12945 GCA_032355705.1 Rubia peregrina
TTTTACTGGCTTGCAGGTGCATTCCACGCGCTGCTATGTTCTTCTTCTTCGTTGGTTTAGGACTGAGACTTGGACTGGAGCTTGTAATGGAGACCAAATAAGATAACCGTTGGAGGAGTCAAATTTGTCGGAGATGGAGATCGACGTGTGGAGAGCCGAAGTGATTGGCGTCGGGCTCATAGATGGGGGCTTGGGAAAGGCGGCAGAAGAGTTCCTCGTCGGGATTTCCTTCATGGGCGTAATTTAGCGGGTGGTGGAGGAAATTTGCTGGTTTGGTGAAGGAGACGAATAGGCAATTTGGTGTTAAACCAGATTGGTGTAATCGCCGATTTAGGAAGATGCAGAGCGGTGGAGATTTGCAGAAGGATAAGAAGAGGGGTTGGGGCAATATGGTCATTACATAACTGGCAATTTTTCATTTTTTAAACATAAACTGACAGGGGTAAATTTATTTTTTAACATAATTCGCCCTCAAACTAGCGGAAAAAGGTTATATTTGCATGTACACTGACTGTACATGGTTGTATGTGTACTTTAAATGATCACATGGTTATATTGGCACTAATGTGAATTATGTAGTGTTATACATGCACTTTTATCTACTTTTTAACTTAAACACTATGTATATTTTTAAAATTTAATTATGCATCACGAGTTAAACATATAACAAAACGTGTTTGAATGTGAATATAAAAGAATTTTTTATATAAAGAAGTCATTTAAATTGAAGCTTGCACTGTTTAAAGTACGTGTTTTGAGCTAGAAATTATAGTTGTTGTTTAACGGCCTAAAATAAAAAATTGTTCAGAAAACCTCTCACTATAAAATTCCACCTATCATCAATGTAATTAAATAACAATTTCACAGTGTGTTATAACTTGTGTAATGATAAATTATTGTGGGGCACAAATAGCATCTCTTAATCACACTAGAATCTATAATGCACACACCAACGGGTGTACCCCAGTGGTTGAGACAATGGTGGGATTTGGAATACCCCGAGTTCGGAGCTCGGCCGCTACCGTGGGGGGAGACCTGGGCTAAATTGGCTTGCTTGCAAGCCAAGGGGTGCTTCGGGGTCCCTGGTGAGCACCGAGTATGGATTAGCCACTGGGTCCCGGCGCTGAGCTACCATGATTTACCTCCCGTATGTTGGTTGTGGTGTCGGTTGATATTGGCTGTTGAGCGCGAGCATCGATCGCCTTTTGGAATCTATAATGCACACGAATACCAAATATGATTCGGTACCAAATTAAAGTTGCAAATTGCACACTAACCTCCATCAAATGTGGGCCAAAAAATTATGAGACTCATTATCCAAATTGTACCGAACATCTAAACTAAATATAAAAATTTTGGGTTGTATGAGGCGTGTTATAAATTTTATAACAACTACACATTTGCATAATAAAATTTTAATATTGCAATGAAGAGCTTTTACCTTTTATTATTTTAATTAAACACCGTCTTTCTATAAGCCTATAGAAGGACGTTTTTTCCCAAGATTTTACCACTAAAGTAATGCATTTTCAGCATCAAAGAAAAGGAAAAAGTAAGCCATGCAGGTTCGCTAAACCTTTCCATATATAGAACCACTCGATCATAATCCAAACAATCATTACTGGATATCTTGTCCTAATCCTTACTTCCGTACAACCTTAACGTACTTATCAACTTGTCACCTATTCCCAAATCTTAATATACTGTGCACATCCCTACCATATTACCCGCAATTAAATTTAATTGCAGTCGTTAATCATGATTAGGGGTGTTCAAATTGTACGACCCGATCCGTTTTGACCCGGATTATATGGGTCGGGTCGGGTCAATGTCCCATTTTGGGTCAACATGAGTTGGATTAAAATGGGTCGGGTCAAAATGGGTCGAGTCAAAATGGGTCGGATTTTGGTCCAAATCGACCGGTTTTGACCCATTTGTAATTTTATCCCATTTTCTTGGAGAAAATATCATAAAAAATAATTAGTTTAATACAACATACCCACCATTCATTTAGTTCATAAACAAGTTTAACATTCCTGATTTTTTTTATAAAACTAAAAATAAATTTGAAAAACTACTATTAATTTTAAATAATATATTTATTAATATATGAAATATATATTCATAATTTTATAAATAAATTTTAGTAAAATTATATTTTAAAATGAAAAAATTAAAGTATTCTAACTAATTAAAATGAAAATAATAATATTTTTCTTTATTAAGTGAATAATATATAATTAAATATAATATACTATTCTTATTTTAAATTATATAAAAATAAATCATAATTTTATTTAATATTTACACATTATTACATTTAAAATATATTTTATTTAAATAAATTTTACTATTTTTAATATGATTTTGATTGATTTGGGTTGACCCATGACTCATACCTGACCCGACCTTAAATTATGGGAATTTTGACCCAACCCGATCCATTTGTCCCAAAATTTTGGGTCAATTTAGGCTGGGACAGCTGACCCGCTCTGACCCGACCTGACCCATGAACACCCCTACTACCTGCGCCCAGAGGCATCATGTATTCACAGGGACTCCATCCGCTCCCTGGAGGATATGGGTGGTAGAAAAAAGGAGCCAGGTCTCGATATAGCCATTGACACACAGGTCCATCTACCTGGTCAGGCCATTGGCCGGGGGGACTTGATAATACCTGGGCCTAAATGGCCAAACAAAGATGAATAACCTAGAGACGCTCTCTGTCACTCAGGAACGCTGCCTGGGTGAGAAGTCAGACTAAGAGTGGTAATACGGACACTGATGGGACAACTCCAATCCCATCAGCCACTACATATAACGAGGAAGAGTGTTGGACACGAGGTAAGATTTCCCGAAACAGTATACTATTCACTTGGATACTCTCATACACGACTCCTATGGCTAACAGGATCGTCGAAGCGGGTACGGCCCCGGGCCTGCCTGCCTGACCTTTCCCTGACTGTCTTGTAGGTTCAGGTACATATTGGGATGAAGGGGATCGACATAGGGATATGCCAAATTTTGGTATTAACATAGTCCAAGGCCTTCACTTCCTCAAATTCCTCCACTACTTGTAGGCACAATTCAGTCGGATGGTCCAAACTACAAATCTCGCAAACCATCACTTGGTGAGTCATCTCTTTCATAAACTCATTCATCATCGATGCAAGGGCTTGGACTTTCACTTTTAGCTTCGGGGAGTGAGCGGTTTATTCCAATATCTTAACTCTTGACCGGGTCCCGAATTAGCGCGTTTGATTTTCCATCTTCTCAAAAAGAGTCGTCATGTCCTTGGGGCTCTTGTTGGCTGTTGATCTGTTGCACGCATCATTCACCATCCATATGTCCTCGTCACACAAACTTTCAAAGAAATAGTACACGAGATCTCCCTATTTGAACGGATGATATGGGAAACTTGCCAACGACCTCTTGGAGCATTCCAAATACTCAAAAAGGGACTCATTGGAAAGTTGCGAGATGTTTGACAAAATTTTCTTTAACCCGACGGACTTTGAAGTAGGAAAATACTTCTCTAAGAACCAGCGCTTCATATCCATCCAAGAAGTTATACAACCCGGCTAGAGGTAAAACAACTAGTCTTTTGTTGCATCTCGAAGTGAGAATAGAAAGGACCATAAGTTGTAGTCTTTCTCCGAGACTCCCGACAGTCTCATGTTTGTACAAACCAAATGAATATATTATAGATGCTTGTTTTGGTCCTCACTGGCCATCTCATGAAATGTTGGAAGACACTGAATCATCCCCTTTTTGAGCTCACATATAACATTTTGCAAAAGAGTTGGGAAGTCAATGCAGAGAGGTTGATTCTCCAACTTAGGAGCCATCAACTCCCTCAACATTCTGTTATCTTTTGCTATAGTTTAACCATCTACCTCTAGAACAACTTTCGGTCAATGCAGAACTTTTTCTCTAACTCTCTTTCTCCTTCTTCTTCACCCACCTACATTTTCTGGTTCAAAGTGCTTTAAACATAAGATAGTGGGTTTTTTGTCTAACAACTAATGCTCATGGAAACAAGACATAAGTAACTGTAATAAACTAGCCTTGGGGATATTTGTGTAACATGAATGATGAATGAATTTGATCCTAGATTCTATCACATGTTATCCTATGCCTATGTCACATAGTGTGGAGCTAACTGGGAATTCCCAATGTCTGTCACACAAAGGTTTGTCTCCATTGTTAGAAGCTACCACACTGCTTCCATAATGAGGGAAATTGCGTCGATCGAAATACGGATCTGCTTCTATTTCCCGGTCAATCTCACTCCCACTTACCTTAAATGAACAAAGCCTTGCGTAGGTTGCAATCGTTAGATATGCGAGTGATGACATTAGTCGTCAGCACTCCACTATGGACACCAATCCATATGCCTAGAGAGGTAAAATAATTGGAATCTCGTGATAACTCTAGGGTTGACACAAATTTAATCACTACACAACAACCCTAATCGCTACAAACTAGCATGCTCATACTATCGGGGTAAACTGAGGGGCCCCCCATGAAAGATCAATTAGCATCTCTAACATGAATAATTATTACACGATCAGCCAATTAGGTTAGAGTTTAGCAATCGGGACAGTACTTTCAGGGTAGCATACATGCACTCACCTCCCCAGTACTCACAAACCTATAATAGCTCCAATATAACACTCCCAAGATAGCTATTCAAGCATAGCATGATGGTATGCTACACATGAATCTACGAGTGCATCATAGAACATACAAGACATACACTTTACTATAACGTAAACCATAAATCAAGGATAACTATTCATAGAGCATAAAGATAAGGAAATCTAAGTCAACATCAAGTCATGAAAACAAATAATTCTCCAAGTAATAAACTACTCTTGAGAAATTGAATCCAAAGCAATCATTGGATTCAATGCCATAGGAAAAAATAGGAAAATAAAATGAAGAGAGGAAATAGCCTCTTTCTCTCTCTACATACTCTTAGATCTAGGAATTATGACTTAGTTGTTGCTTATATAGTAGTTGGAAATGGTCTAAGAAAATCCTAAAAAGAGTAGAAATACTAGAAGCCACATCAGCATGGGTCGTGCAATAGTGTGCAGCTCGCGTCGCACGACCCGTGCAATAGTGCATAGCTTGCGCAAAAGCATGCGGGCGGTGGACTGGAGGTCATTCTCGCATCAAACTGAGAGCGCGGCCCAAACAAAACCATACATCCCACAGATTGGAGAACTTATCCTTACCGTTTGAATGCCCAGTCCATGTAAAAGTACGCAAACCGCCTTCTGGAGTCTTCGTCGTCTTCTTCTTCTAAGTGCACGACCGCGAAAAAGCTCCTAGGTCACGGACTGGAGTCCTAGATATTCAATATCTGAGCGTGCGGTTTTGCAAAAGTATGCGACCCATGTTGGAACTTAGTGACCTTACCACTTGGTTTGGAACTTACCGTATAAATGTACATAGGTCGTGCCATTATTCATTTCTTCCGAACTTGACTCTTTTTCTTCGACACATCCATCTACTACCATGTTTTTCGCTCGTGGTCTTCCGTATACTGCCATCCCTGCGAATGACTTTCTACTATCTACTACCATTCTTATGAATGCCCTCCTAAATAGTCTGAAATACCTTTTGCACAACCCATGTAAAAGTACGCTAACCACCTTCTAGAGTCTTCGTCGTCTTCTTCAGAGTGCACGGCCATGCAAAAGCTCCCATGCCACGGACTGGAGTCCTGGATCTTTAACATCTAACCTTGAGGGTCTTTTAGAAGCACACGGCCAGCGCTGGAACTTAGTCGCCTCACCACTTGGTTTGGCACTTTCCGTATAAATGTACACCGTCCATGCCAGTCTTCATTTCTTTCAAACTTGACTCATTTTCTTTGACACATCCATCTACCACCACATTTTTAGCTCGTGGCCTTTTATTTACTGCCATCCTTATGAATGACTCTCTACTATCTACTACCATTAATGTGAATGCCCTTCTAAACAGACTGAAGTTCCTACGAGCAATCTACAAATAAAAGCTCATAAAAATGGATCTAGATGCTCACATGGACATAGAATCCATTAGATCTAAAGTAAGCTACAAAATAAGAGATTTAGATGTGAAAAACACAAACAATCATCTAAATATATTGTAATATAAACTCAATTAAATCTAGAAATCTACCATACAAAATATAACAAAAGAGATGTTAAATGCCTTAGGAAACACATGCATTAGAAGTCTTGTCAGTATCATGCCCCTTATCTTTATGGTAGTCACAAAATCGTGTTAACGTCTTTCTCCCAAGAATGTTCTATAAAGTCATAGGTGTTGGGAAAAGGTGTTTATCGATGGCCAGGATTCTAGCCCTAATCTGTTCAGAAGAGTATATGAATCAAATCTCGACTAGGGCGTATCCGAGTTTTTTTCTCTCTCCAATCTGTATCTTTGATTGGTCTTGTCATTATCTCTCTTTTGTTTTGTTGCCTCCTCAACCTTGGTGTATCATTCCACGATGGCTAAAAACTGATGCATAGTGGTCAGTGTGTCCGCAACTAGCTTTTCGTACATTTTTTTGTCAGTCATACCATTCATGTATCCTGAGATAACGATAGTATTGGTATTGTCGATAACATCTAAACTCTACTCAGTGTACCACCTGTAAAATGCCATCGTCAATTCATTAGAGTTTTACCGAAGGTTCAACAAATCTATCACCATCTAGGTTAATTTCTTCAATTGATAGAACTGTGTAAGAAAGCTCCATCCAAAGGCATGATAATCATTGAGTTTCCCCCTTGGGCATAGATTCAAACCATTACAGGGATTTCCCCCAAAAGTAAGATCATACTAATTTACACTTGGTGTTGAGATGAATGTCCCGTGATGCTATGACCTGTTGATAAGTCACAAGGAACTGCCTGGGATCAGACCCTCTATCATATATAGGTATATTATCTGGGAGCTTATGCGTTAGATTCTAAGGGGTTGCCACTATGCTAGGTTTGAAAGGTGATGAAACAGGTTGACCTTGTTTCTTGATCAGGTGCTCTAAGTCTCGATCAATAATATTGAGATTCCTATCTTAAGCAGGATTATATGTTGTTCTCGCATATCCAATACGTGCCTGGACATACCCCCCATTGTCATATAGAGGGGGCTTGGAGGTTGTCGCCGTACCTCTCAAAGTTACTATTTTATGCCCTAAATGCTTCCTAAATATAATTAAGTAGATAATGGCAAATCAAGGTCGTCCACAAAGAAGAGATATTTTCCTAAGGATTTTCACATATAACGGTGAATACTAAGATAGATATAAAGATATGCACATATATAAAAGCTTATAATGAGGGGGGTTTTGGGTTGGTTTTTCTAAGTTATCAATTTAAAGAAAAGTTAAACTAGCAAACAAGGTAAATTTAATAATTAACCAACAACAACTAAGAAGAGTTTAAACACAAATTAGGGGACCTTGGGCGTAATTGAGTTCTACTTCCAAACCTCTTATCTATCGTAGAACATACAACCTATTCAATACTTTTACTACTTGTTGTGAAGATCAATCTTCTATCATTCTTTGATAGTAATTTACAAGAGTGAATTCGACTTCTCTCGCTAAACCTCACTAATGACTCCTTTAGTCGATCAACGCCTAAAGGTATCCCATTATTGGTATTAAGCATGAAGAATCAACAAGCTTGGTAACACTTATAAACACTACACATTGTCTAAGTATTGAACAAATTCATGCATTTATACAAGATTAGCCAAAAACGTTCAATGTCCATAAACTTCTCCTATTTGCTACCCAAAACAAACATGATAAAGAATTCGAAACTATCACATTTATCTAGCATTCATCAAATCATCAACCATATTAGAAGCTCTAAATCATGCATTTTGATTTCATATCAAAAGAAAGGATAATTAGCTATTTTCTCCAAACCCAAACAAGTAACTATACAAGCAATTCATATACTCAAACTTCCAATAACATTAATGCATTCAACAACCAAATTCAAGCACAATAAATACACAATAGAAAAGCATTAAATAGCTTCATACAAAGTTCTCAATACATGGGCTTGGAAGCCTTAATCACTTGCTCTTAAGAGTAACTTTAGCTACTATGATCCATACTAAATAACAATAGTAATTCAAACATGAAATCAAGAAGAAAACAATATGAAAATGGAAGAAAAACTAGGGTTATATGGTTCAGAATTCGAGAGAGAAAGGTTGCTGGAAAGGGGAGGAGATAAGAGAGTATTATTTTACAAACAGTCCAAAAAGCATATATGTGCAGAGGACCATCGCGACTCGCGACACATGCATCGCGGTGGGCAGAGTAGGTTGCCCTCACAAGTTTTCTTCTTTTTGGTATAAGTGTAGTTGTCTCCTCCTCCCTTCTTCAGATCTTCAAGGTGTTCATGGTCTTCAAAATGTAGTCTTCAAATCTTCCAACGATTATCTTGTCTCATAAAATTCGTATTAAAAGTGATAAGAGCCTTAAAATCACTCTTAACTCTAGTAATAGAAATTCAAGGTAAAATGGAGCATCCAAAGCACAAAAGTATATAAAATGAGTATAAGGGTCACAAAATCATCATATAATATGGATGTATCTGGGGCTGTAGTTTGAACCAGAGCTTGGCAGCAGCCTTGATGTATGTAGTACTGGAGCGGTCCCCTGGTTGACAATGGTCGACCAACAAGGGACCTGCTGAGTTTGTTATGTTGCCGACCCTAAGTTTGGATCGCTTTAGATGAGGGTTGTTGGGATCGTCTGCACCTGCTATATGGGCGACTCTTACGCCTGAGAGTGTTGTTGAATCACAGGTACTTGTGTGCACATTGATGTCCACAGTAGAGGCTGCATCCACTGTGCTTGTGCGGGTATTTGCATCTGCGTGTATCATGACACTCCCTCATTGGTGAACTGTATCTCGTTCATAAGTGTATATGGAATAGAGCTGGCATCAAGGTTTAGTTGATGATGAACAACCCTTCTCCTGAACCCTCGGATGTAATAGGATTGTATTGTTCTTGACGAATCTGATGAAGTCCATTCCATCTTGTTGAATGAAAACCTGTCTGATAGCCACCTCGCCAGTGTCTGGTGAAATTGTGTGTCTATCCTTGGGATCCCAAGATACTTCTATCACATGCATGTGTGCGTGTTCAGTCAGGACAAAGTTAACGGGAGGCATCGTGATGGCCACAAGATCTGCAAATGGATTACTGGTGACTAGCGAGATGATCACCGCTTGTTGGTCCGTCATTGTTTGTGGATCCATCATCACTAGAGGGTTAACCCTTGGCAATTGGCTGGTAGCCTCCTCTGGTGAATCTTCTTCGTCAATCTGACTTTAGGCAGCTTGTGAGTTGCTCATTCTTATTGATATTTTTTATGGTTCTATTGAACAAGGTGTTTGATTGCTAACAAGTGGTCCCACAAGGCGTGTCAATTGATGCATGTCAAACTGCGATTGTGATAGCCGAAACTTGCTTCATGACATCGCTCCTGTAAAACAAACTTCCCAAGGACGCCTTGCTTCAGACGACATGAAACTCGACAAGATGCTTGTTCAGGATTTTCCGACCCAAACCGTAAAAGCTCAGCTGCAAGTGAATTAAGCCAGATTTCTACTCGAAATATTGGCCTTCTTGCACATCGGGTAGGCGCATAGCCAACAGTTACCGATAAAAATTTAGGGCAGTCAATTGCCTCAATTTACGACCTCCCATCTCTACTGATTGGATATTCTTTTGAGTTTTTCAAATGTCTGTAACAAAGATCACATAACTCTTATTATCAAAAAATATTTCACAATAAAGTGGAAACATTTTAGGAGTAATTTATAAAAATAAGGGAACAAAAACCAATCGTTTCACCTAAAATTGGTATAAAAAATACACAAAGTCTTGTTTTACACCACCTAACTATTAGACTAGGTCATTTATAATTGATGTAACTTTAGATGATTTGATGATTGTTTTTATTTGTTGCAGCAAGTTACTTATAAGTTTAAAAAACTTTTATAATGTTTGTTACGCAACATGTACTTTTCAAACATTAAAAGTTTACATGATATTAACATACGTAACAAAAGTTATTAATGGTCAAACATGCCTTGAGAAAACAGGCTAACAAGTGTGTCATACTTACTTGAACGAAGGTAGTATATAAAGGGCCGTTTGTGTTAGGATAGACGAGATCAGTGATTGAGATTTGATTGACATATGTTTCTTTCATACTCACTCTTGTAATCTAGATAAACCGTACTGGTCATCATAATAAAGCATCCAAACATTTGATTTTACATGGTATCAGAGCAAGTCTAATCCTTAGATTTAATTTTTTCCTTCCCTCTTCTCTCTTTTTTATTTTCACTCCTTTTCTTTCTGCACTGTTGCCACAGTTTTCCCGTCCAGTTTCCGGCACGACAAGTCTTCTTCTCCGATGAAAAATTATGGCGATTTCTATATTCATCATCTCCACATCCGATTCAAATTGAAGAGATAGCCTCTTCTCCGGTGGCCATTTTACCCGGCGAATTTGACTTCAACATCGGCCAAGGGCCTCACACCGTATACGAGTTCAACTTCACTAAAGGCTTCATCAGTTCCGGCCGTTTCAGCATCAGTTGCAGAGGCAAGTTTGACTTCACCACCGGTAAAGGGCTTCACACCATCAACGAAGTTTACCTTCAACGCATCTCTCAGTTCGCCACCTGTGTCAGTTCCTCGCATCCCTCAGTGCGTGAGACTCATGCGTTCCAAATAATAAGAAGCTTTCAGCGCGTGAAGACACGCGCATATGCAGACTCGATCTACCTTATTCATTTAGAGCATGAAGACAGGCGTGGCACGTTCTCCAGTGCATTTATTCACACGCATCACATATTTCTATTTTATTGGAAATCTTGTAACCACGCATTTCGTGCCCAACATCTATTCTTTGTGCAGTTTTGATCTTTCTCCTCAACACCTTGCTGCAGTTATGGCTTTCTTTGGTAGTCGTTCTTTTGATCGATGGGTTGTTGATTCAGGTGCAACGTCTCACGTGACTTCTAATCCTGCCATCTTGAGAAGGTACATGCTTATCATGGCTCTAATTCCATTTATGTGGGCAATGGTGAATCACTATCAATTTCTCATATTGGTCATTGTAATCTTTCTGGCTTGCCTCTTACTGATGTTCTTGTGGTTCCTCAAATTACCAGAAGTCTATTATCCATTAGTAAGCTCACACGAGATTTACCTGTTATTGTTATATTTGATGCTGATGCATTTTTCATTAAGCACAAGCATCTCGGAGAAATGATGGGTAAAAACCATCATCGTTTGGGCCTATATTTTCTTGAGACTGGTGATTCCACTTTTTTAGGATAATTACGTTCTAGAAAGATTCGAGCTTCCTTTAAGCAGTGGCATTCTCGTCTTGGGCATGTATCTTATGAAATTCTTCAGTTACTGAGTAAACAAGGTCATATCTCTGTCACCTCCCTTTTGCCCGTACCCGTCAGTTGCTTTTCTTGTCAAATGGCCAAGAGCAAACATATGCCATTTTCTACCAGTGATAAGCGAGCCACTGGTTTGTTAGATAAGGTGCACTGTGATTTGTGGGGACTGACTCCAGTTGTATCGGTAGAAGGCCATTCCTACTATGCTGGTTTCGTTGATGATTTTTCACGATTCACATGGTTTTTCCCATTACGTCGGAAGTCTAATTTCTTTGACATATTTATTCAGTTCCAGAAATTTGTTGAGACTCAGTTTTCCACCAAGGCTAAAATATTGCAAACGGATGGTGGCACAAAGTTCAATAATCATCGATTGTAGGCTCACTTTGTATCTTGTGGCATTCATTATCATATGTCCTCCCCTTATACACCTGCTCCTAAAGGTCGGGCCTAGCGGAAGCATCGCCACATCACGGAATTTGGTCTTGCCATGTTATTTCAATCTTCTGTTCCAAAACCATATTGGGTGGATGCTTTCTCTTCTGCGGTATTTATTATTAACCGCCTGCCTAGTTTCATTCTTGGTGGTAAGTCTCTGTTTGAGGTCATTTTTGGATATGCACCTGATTATTCTCTCTTTCACCCATATGGTTATTGTGTGTATCCCTGCTCACGTGCTATTACGCCCCACAAGTTTGCACCTCGCTATATTCTATGTGTTTTTATTAGCTACTGCTCTCGCCATAAAGGGTACAAGTGTCTCGATACTGCTATTGGGCGTATTTATGTCTCGCGTCATGTGCAGTTTGATGAGACACTATTTTCGTACGCCTCTTCTTCACTAGAGGTCCGTTCTACTTCTCATTTGGAGCTATCTTCATTTACAGAGCCCTTAGTTGCATGGTCCTTTCCACCTATTCCTCGCACTACATCACCCTCTATTCGGTCACCCTGTATGGCTTGTTATGATCATGACGCTCCATCATTACCTTCAACCACTCCATTCCCAACACCTACTTCTTTGGCTCCGACACCTTCACCCCAGGATCGCACCCCTCTTACTCCAGATTCTCCTGTTCCTATCACTGATGTCTCTCCCGAGCCAGCTCCTGCTCGCCTACATAGGATGATCACCAGGTCGATGGATGGTTCTCGACGCCCTCAATCCTTCTCTGATTATGAGGTATCTAGGTTTCTTGCTAGGGGTGTTCAAAAATACCCGGCCCGCAATACCCGACCCGTCCATCCATCAGCCCGGTATAAAATAGCCGGGTACTTTTACATTTTATAGGGCCGGGTACCCGGCCCAGAAATTTTACATTTGAACGGGCCAGGGCCGCAAAAATGCAATTTCTGGGTACCCGGGATACCCGGTAATATTAAAATATATTTAATTATTTTAAATAATTTTTTTTGCACATCTACTCTCAATTCTCAATTGTTCATACATATGTAATATTAATTATTAAATAGTGCAAATTTACAT